>PITA01003617.1:0-136404 GCA_004023965.1 Spilogale gracilis
GGACGGGATGCGGCCCTCAGGGGTCTGTGGTGGCGGATCGGTAGGTCAGGACGGGATGCGGCCCTCGGGGTCTGTGGTGGCGGATCGGTAGGTCAGGACAAGCGTACTTAGAGGGCTTGGAATGAGATTGGGATCTAACAAACACCTCCAGTTTTGCAGCACCTGATTGAAGTAGACACGACAGACTATTGTTTGATTGCGTGGGATGAAGGGAGCGCTCCCTGACGGGGTAAGGAATGCTTGTTCACAGGGACTCCAGGTGGTAATGAAAATGGAAACACATGACGATGTTCTAATCGAGCTTGGCCACGGTAACGGGAGCCCAGAGCCCGTGGCCGCTTACGGGAGAATATATGTATTTGTAACTGACAGTCATGTCTCTGCAACCATGGCTTCGATGATGCCCGGACTCCAGAAAAATAAAGATGCGTTTTGTGGGCCTGGAGAAAAACAGCCACCTTCTCACTTCACACCTGCTTGGGGGGGCTGCCATGTAAACAACAAAACCAAACAGAAAATAGCAGACGTTGGCGAACAGGGAGGGAATTTGGAAGGCTTGTGCACTGTTGGTGGGAGTATAAAATGGTACAGCCGCTGTAGAAAACAATATGGTGGTTCCTTAAAAAAATTAAAAATAGAACTACCATATGATCCAGCCATCCCACTGCTGGGTAGCTCCCCAAAAGGAGTGAAAGCAGGGTCTTGAAGAGATCCTTGTGCATTTGTGTTCCTAGGGGCATTATTTACAGAAGCTGAAGGAGGCACATTTGGGTTGTTACCCAAACAGATGAGTGGATGAATAAAATGTGGTCTCTATATACAATGGAATGTTATTCAGCCTCAGAAAGGAAGAACATTCTGATACACGCTGTAGCACGGATGAACCTTGAGGACACAGTGCTGTGTGAAATAAGCCAGTCACACAAAGACAAATGCATGACCTCACCAGCATGGGGTGCCCAGGGTCGTCCAAGTCCGAGGGGCAGAGGGAGAAAGGTAGTTGGCAGAGGCGGGGGGACGGGATACGGCATAACGGCTGGTGAAAGATTCTGGAAATTGGTTGCTCAACAATGTGAATACATTTGACACAACTGAACTGCACGCTTATAAATGGTTTAGATAGTAAGTCTTATGTGGTTATTTTTTTTCTAGCCATAGTTTTTGGTGTCGCGAGTGTATGTGTGTTTTATAGCAGCCGTTTTAATTCACGGATGTGGGTGGTTTTTAATGAGTCGTGTTTCTCAGAATAAATGTGGTCACGTTTGTTGACTCTGTTGAACCTGGCTGTATTATGAGTGTGGAGTGTGTCCTTCTCTTGATCTTTCCTGAAAAGTGAAAGAAGCCCACTTTCGCCTACTCCCGAGAGTGAGCTCTCAGCTCCCAGCTCGTTTTAGCCTTGACAGCGTTGGGGTGGTGGTCCCGCAGCCGAAGCTGAGCCCTGACCGTGCGGTAGGAAGCCTTTCAGATGCGTCCATCTGATGCGTCACTGCCTGTAGCATTTATAGTACATTGTACTCCGTTTTTATTTGCTTCTACTGGGATGAGAGCCAAGCCAGTAAAAGGCAAACAGCATTAATTCAGTGATGACATATGCCACTGAAAACTGTTTTTCTTTTCTTTTTTTTTAATTTTTTTTTTTTTTTAAAGCGGAGTGGAGGCACTTTACTCAGATTCTGTTGGATGCTGAACTAAAAGCTGGGAGGAGGAGGGGATGTGGGGAAGGTCATTCATCCTTGCCTCCCCCCTGTGAATGCTCAGAGCTGGTTAGCTAGCATCTTGCTTAAAGTTTTATCTGGAAGACATTTCAGAAGGAGATTAATTTTCTGAGTCCCAGCTCCGGCTGGCCTCCCTCCTCTTACCTTCCCAGCAGCCCTTTATCACATCCATGGGGGTGGAGGGAGGTGCGTATAAGTTGTTACCCCCATCCCGTTCCATCCTGGCACACACGGACCAGCAGGGTGTAGCTCTAGAAGGAGTATGAAAAAGGTCCCACGAAGTTCACTGAGGGGAACGACCCCCATTGTATGGTTGGAGCAAGAGCCTGGTTAATTTCTAATTGAAAAATAAAATCTCTTTGAAAATAAGTATTGAATTAGGAAAGGTGTCTTGTCTAGAAACAACTTGAGCCAGGTCAGTGATTTCAGAATCCTGGGCAGGAGTTTCTTAAACCGTAAGTCTTGATTTTAATGATGAAGCCCGTGAAAAGACCCAAGCCCATGTCCTTCTGCTCATTCCTTGGGTCAGAGAGCCCCGCAGCAGACTGGAATTAGACGGGCTAGAGTGAGCTGCCAGCAGGGTCAGGGGTGAGAACTGTAGGTCTGGTGTGTGACATTAGGGAGCAGCGAGGACTGTGGCAAACTAGGGAGACACGCCCTGTCCGAAGAGAGTGTATGGCCGGGTTCCAGCTGGTGTTTGCCATGTGGGAATCCAGGCCAAGATTGGCCACTTCAAACATCGCTGGTAGGAGATTCCATTGTTGGTTTATGTGGACTCTATTGCCTGTTAATGTTGGCAGCTACCTCAAAATCTAATAATGATTAGTGGGGGAGGGGTGCCAAGCCAGGCGCATGTGTGTGCTGTCGGTTCACACAACCCGTGTCGGGCAGGAATCGAAGGCTAGTTCTGCTGGGAAAAGCAGACCATCTGGATAAATCAGAGATGGAGACGAGAGGAAAAGCTCCATTAGCCCAAAGCTCCTGCACTTATCCTGGTGTCAGGATTTGGGCCTCGGGGCGGGGACCTCAAGTTCTTTCAGGGGGCAGGTGGGTTACAAGTGAGGCTCTGAATGAAAGTGAGCTGCTCTCAGCAATTAGGGAGTGTCTCATTTGACCACATGGGTGGCCCTGATGCCCGGTTCCATTGGAAGGAAGAGAAGAATGAGCTGTCGGGGTGTCTCCTCGGCATCAGGAACTGTGCTTCATGCCTGACTGGCCTGGCCGGCTTCAGGAGCGTGGGACCTGTGCTCAAAGGGCCGTGTGCTATCCCCCACGCTCTGCTGTCCCCATCTTGAAACTCTAATAACTCACGAACAGGAGGCCCCCAGATTTCATTTTGCACCTGGCTCTGTAAATTACATGGCCATAATTTACTCCATCTTCTTCATGTTGGATAATTTCATTTGCTCCTTATAAGTCCTCTGAGATGTGAGCGTCATCGTGTCTCCCTTTGAAAGAGGAGGGACCAGGGGCTCAGAGATGGGCAAGCACAGACCCAAAGTCACACAGCTAGAAGGGCCTGAGCCAGAATTTGTCAGCAGGTCAGCCTGACTTTGAAGTGTACACTGTTGGCCATACGGAACAGTATATGGTATGTTCCAGTCTCTGGGGGCCTGAGCATGGGCAAGACTGTCAGAGGACTGAAGGTCCAGGAGCAGGACGGTATTAGACCTAGCCCGGGCAGCATGTCATGTGTGCATAGTAGTTTCTGGCAGTTCACTGTGTCATTACACTTCCTCCTTTGAGGGCCTGCCAGGCCACAGGCTGAGTGGAAAGAGGCATTTCTGCTGAAGGACAGCAAGACGTGTGGTGCGGTCTGGTCTCCAGGCGAACCGTGAGGTTCGGTCTCCGCACCCGCAGAATGCTAGTTCCCAGCTCCCGTGTGACCGCCACTTGCACTCTCAGATAGCTGTCACAGGGTGATTGCACTCAGCGTCTGCCTTGTGCTGCTGGGGTGTTGGGGTGGGGGGAACCTGATCATCCCCATGGAGAACATGAACCAGCTACCGAAGCTACCAAGCAGCTTTCTGAGTGGTTTCTGTGTACTAGTTCCTTGAATCCTCACACCCCATGGGGTGCATAGCAATACTATCCTCTCCATTTGCAGAGGAGGAAATGAGTGCCCAGAGAGGTTAAGGAACTCCCCCGGAGTTGCAGAGCTGTTAGGAGACAGGGCTTCACTACTGTTCTTCCATGTACAGTTGGGAGTTAGCCCTCCCTTGGGGGACCCTGGTAGTAAATAGAAGAGCAGTTATAATTGCATATGACGTGTACAGTAAGGGCAGTACGTGATGAGGGTGTGGATGAGGACAAGAGTAGATACACAGCACTGCTCCACGCCAGACATATCTTCCCACTGAATTTTGCCACCACTGCTGAGAAGCAGATTTTTTATAGAGGAAGAACTCCGGGCCCAAACTGATACAAGTTATTGGTTGAAAGTCACATAGAAAGTGGCAGGGCCAGGATTTGAACCCGTGATCTGAACTCTACTCAGCCCTCCAGAGATAACACCTAAACCAGGATTGGGGGGATCGATGGGGGCTTCTGCGGGCAGGGTGGGAAAGGCATTCCTAGAAGTGGAATGACAGGGACAGAGGCAGAGAAGGGGGACCCACCATGGCCCAGCAAGGTCATTGGTGGGTTGGATGTTCCTGGAACACAGCAAGGCATGGGTGGGGAGTAGCAGGAGATAAGGAGGGGGGTGGCAAGGCTTGCTGTCCCTGATGTCAGTGAGGAATTCCTCAAGAGAGGGACAGGAGCAGAGTTCACTGGTTGTGTGCAGTGAAATCCCAGGTTCTTGGTAACCTGATGGACAAAGCAGAACGGTGAATGTAGCGATGACATCACCTCTGTCGGGTCTCACGCAGACATCCAGCAGCAGCGCTCGTCCTCCTGCCTGGCCCCTACGGCAAAGCCCCAGGCACATCCAGCTGCTGGCGGAACAGCATTTTCTTAGGTCTGACATGCAGCAAGGTGTTGCTGATTGAGGGCCACATCTCCACCCCCTTCAAAACAAAATTCACACACGAGCACTGTGAAATGTTAGAAAATGGTGATTCAGTCATGTAAGTGGAGGCTAGCTGTGACTTCCAAACCTCTGCTCTACAGACCATGCTCTCCTCTGGCAAGTCTTTTCTGAGGCCTGAGTCTCCCCGAGAAGCTGATGAGTACCTGTGCCCTCACCTTGTAGGGGACGAGAGAGGGACAGATGTAACGGCCGACACCTGGGATTTCTGGGACCACAGAGTATGTCCTTGATGCTCACCACTAGACCGTGACTCATAAGGCCCAGAAATCCTGGAGTGGCCACTGTTTACTGGTTTTAGGATGGCAGAGATAGCCTGGAGCTGGTGTTTCCAATGACTCTTTAGAGAATTGGGTGTGACGAGCTCTTCCAGCCAAGGGTCCTTTTCAGTGCTTCAGGGTGACTAAGACCTGGAGTTCGCATTCAGCCTCGGCCCTTGCCTGGGCTACCATCTTGGTAGCCCAGGCAAGACTCCTTTTCTGTCAGGAGCCCGGGAGAGAAGACATCAGGAGATTCTGCCTGCCAAGGCCTCCCAGGGTAGATACTGAAGTCACCAGACATGTGCCCTGTAATGTCAATCCTCCCGCCGTAGTTTCCATTAACAGGACCTTCCAGTCTTTAAGATGCTCCCAACCATCAGCCAGATACTTGCCTGGCTGGGCTGCCCCCTGCTGGAGCCCAGCACGATTATTCTGGTGCCTAACTGTGGCTCTTCTAGCCCGTCACCAGAGCTTCACTGTGCAGACATTAAGCCAAGGGAGAGATTGCCCACCTGATCTTGTAAGCCTCAGCTCACACCCCTGCAGTAGCTTCCCGTGCTCCTGGAACTAGAAAGTCTTCTGAATTCACCGTATAGGGCCCTGGTGGATGTGGCCTCTACCGCTCTGTCTTGGTCCCCCTCGTTCTCATGCTGTCTGTCCAGAACACACTTCTTCCCCTGAACTCCCACCTATAACTCCCCTTCACCCTGCAGATACCCATGCCAAGGGCCCCCCGCCCCCCTGCCAGAACCCTAGGCTAGGACAGCTCTTCCCACTGCACATAGCCCTTGGGCGCTTCCGGGCATCCCATTCATCTCATCCTAATTCCTTGTCCCTGTGTCTGCCTCTCCCCCTTTCGGTGGCTCCCAGCCCTCAGCACAGGGCTGTCCCTGCCTGATGTCCTGCAGCAACCCCACCCTGTAGCGCCATGTTGGGCACACGCTGGAGATTTGGCTAATAGCTATCTAATGAGAAATTGTGGAGCAAGGAGTGGCACAGTTAGGAAGATACTTTATAGGAAGATACAGTGTTTGATCAGAGTCTGCCTGCATGCCTGTCTGCCTCATATCCTTCCCTGTGAGCCGGCCTCTGCCTGGCCCCATGTGATACACAGGGCTGTGCGTGAAACAAAGGAGGTGATCAAAGGAAGCTAGAAGAAGCTGGTGAAAAGCTCTGTAAGGCGTTTCTTCATTACTCAGGAGCCTTGCCTCTTTGTAAATCTGCTCCCGGGACCAATTATCTCTTTCCTGGTCAGCCCACCTTCTCTTACTTGGAAACCCAGCCTGATTAGCCCTGCACTGAAGCCACCCTGCAGAGGGACACTCTGGGCTGGCTGAACGCTGGCCTCATTTCTGCAGAGCAGGAGGATCCTGGCTGAGCACAAGTCAGCCTGCTGCCAGCCTAGATTTTTCCTGGGGCTTCTCCCCGCGCTCACACTGAACCTTGGCCTTCTCGCCACCTGCCTCCCATGATTGTGAGCACCCCTGCCCTTCCCAGCCCCGCACGGCCGCCATCAGAGCCTCATTTGTGCCACCTGGAGATCTCCAGGTATCTTCCCCGCAGTATAAAGGAGAGTAAGTTCCTTCCGGAGGCTCCTGGGAACTTGGGAAGATCCTCGGGGGCCGCAAGAACCAGAGGAAGAAGCTGCTTGGGTAAGAGGTGTCTGTGGACCAGAGAGAATCCCGGATTGTTTCAGCCTGTGAGCCTTTAGACTGGAGCAGAGAGAGGCCTGGCTTTCTGTTTCTAGTTGTCTTTGAACTTTTAGAAGCAGGGGGGTGGGAGTAATGGGAGAAGAGGGAAAGCTGGAGACACAGCCCCTCCAGGGGCCTGGCAGTGAGAACTGCTGGGCAGAAGCCTCTTGAGTGCTCCCGGTGGACTGTGCCGTAATTGAATCTGTAAGTGGCTGCCTGGGACTCCAGGGGGAGAGCCGCTGCCCTACCTGGAGTCCCGTGCCCCCCGCCCCCAACCCTTGCCCGGGAGACCAGGAGCCCCATGCTTGGGTGATTGTCCCACTACAAGTTTATCTCGTAGGGAGAGGTGCTGTCCCGAAACAGAAATGGGTACAGGTTCTAAGGGAAGGGGCAGTGGGTGCTAAGCAGGCAAAGAATAGACTCATTGTCGTTAAAGCTGGTTATCTTAGCCCCTGCCCCGGCCTTGGTGCTGGGGAACCTGACCACCACCCCAGTCCCTTCCCACTGGCAAGTGTGATGCGTTCAGGCTGGAGCACATTTCTTCAGTGTATCCAAAATCTCTGGGTCATAATGTTCTTGGAGTGAAGCTGGATGTCTCTCTCCTATGCAACTCTCTGTGAGAACATTTTGACCTCTGTCTGCAAGTCCTTCCCACTGGCTATTGGAGAAAAAGCCCAGCTTGGTTTGGGACTCGGTAGGAAATGGTGCCTGCTATAGATTGCCCCTCTGGTCCTAGGGCAGCCCGAGCTGGCAGCCCCATCCTGCAGAAACCACCCCAAAGTGGAACGGAGCTCTCTGTCTTACTCTATCTCCCCGCTCCCCCTCTCCCCTCGTTCCTGTCCTCTAACTGCCATGGTTTCTCTTCGCAGCAGAAAAGAACACCTCTGGAATGATAAGCCGTCCTTCTCCGGGGAGGATGGAGTGGATCATCCCTCTGATTGTGGTATCAGCCTTGACCTTCGTGTGCCTCATCCTTCTCATTGCTGTGCTCGTTTACTGGAGGTGAGTAAGCCAGGCTGCACCTGCAGGGAAAATGTGGGGAGCCGGGTTCTGCGGTAAACACGCTGCCCTGGGAGGCGCCAGCTGCGGGGCGGTTGTCCTTGAACTGGTTCTCACTGTTCCCCCCGGGAATCCTGCTTGCAGCTTGTCTAAAAGTTCCATGTTTTCCAGCTACATGCTCTGAGGCAGCTTAACTGAGTGAAGCAGGCTGGCCCACCCTGGCTGCCTTCGCCGCTCAGACTGCTATAGGAGGCTTCTGCCCTTGAAAGAGTTTCCCCTGGGATGAGCAGGTGTCCTGTTTCCATCCCTTCTTTCCCTCTTGCCATTCACTCAGTTTATTTTGAGCTCCTGTTATGTGCCAGGCAGTCTTACCTCCTGGAGCTTACTGGAGACAGGCAATAAGCAAAGCACATAAGAGACGTGATACTTAATGTGATGGCAGATGTGTAATGGAGAGAACTAAATCTGGAAAGGGGAGGGGCATTCTGGGACTTAGATTGAGTATTCCAAGTAGTCAAGGAAGCCCTAAGTAGCAAGGGATATTTGAGCCAAGACCTAAAGCAGGAGGGAGGGAGTCAGGTGGGCTCCACTGAGGGCAGGTAACGAGCAGAAGAAAGCACCTGTGCAAAGGCCCTGAGGCAGGAGTATGCCTGTGCAAAGAGATCAGTGGGGCTCGAGCAGGTGAGCATGGGAGAGAGTAGTAGGAGAAAGGATCAGGAAGAGATGGGGTAGAAGGGAATTATATCATGTACAGCTCTGTGGGCTGTTGTGAATACATTGCCTCTCACCCAGATAAGTAGGGTTTGCTGCAGAAGTGTGTTAGCATCTGACTTCTGGATTACCTAGCGGCTGCGCTGTAGAAAGCCTGAAGAGGATCAGGCAGCAGCGGAGTGACCAGCTGTGAGATTGAACAAGTCCAGAAGGAGGTGATGAGCGGGTAGCAGTGCAGGTGGTAGGAATCAGTTGGATTTAGACCAATTTTGAAGGTGGGATTGACAGAATCTGCTGGCAGAAGGGCTGTGGGTCCCTGGGTGCATTCTCCGTTCCATAGACCGTAGACCAGGAAGAAAGGAAGGGTCATCTCCAGGCTGCCCGGGTGTCTGACAGCAGCTGTAACACAGTGAAACCTACAGACCAGCTAGGTTTGAGGGTGAGCCCAAGAATAGGAGACACCCCTCCTCGTTGTGCCTTCTCTAGAACAAGGTGATGTGCAGACAGACATTGGTCTAGAGCCCACTAATAGGTGGGGAGCTGCCTGACATGGGTTTAACTGGGCACACGGAAGTAACGCCTCTCTTGGCTCTGCTCGGTACCGTGTGTGTGGCTTTGGTCACAGACCGTCTCTACGGAGGAGCAGAGAGCATGCACAGCTGCCCCCAGGTGGGGCACTGTCGCTAGGTGGCCCTGGTGGGAACAAGTTCCTGCCCTAAATTGTAGCAAAAAGCTCAGGACCATTTCTGACGGGCCCACCTTGGTCATCTGCCCATCCAAGAGCAGATCTCTGTGAACAAGGGCTATGAGGCTGAGCGTCCATGGAGGCCCGTCCAGCCAAGATGTGCATGTCAACCGTACAACTATGTCGAGCAAGGGCCTGTGTACTACAGTAAAGAGAATTTTAAGACCCTTGCATTTGAGATGCATTTTCCCATTAGAAAATGACAACTGTGTATACTTTCAAAAAACTCAGTTTGAATAGAAAATGTTTTGAGTAATACTTGATGTATACAATGTATCATTTTTATCATACATTTTAGCAGTTTGTGTATAGTCAAAGCTCGAGTTAGGGTAAACAGAGGTTTTAGTGTCCACGGACTCGGCACACGAGCGTTCGCTAGACTCTCCTGCCAGTCCACAAAGGGAATATGAAGGAAAACATGGCTACAGTTGAAAGTGAAATTGGATTAGTCTTAGCAGGGGTGAGTTGGCTAAGCCTCAGAACAGCTGAGACAAGACAAGGACCTATTTTCTGTCCAGCTTTTTTGTTTCTCGTTAATGTGCAAGAAGGAGGCATTGGGGAGCTCACACAGAAAATTGGTTAAATGTGAAAAAGACATGCATGTCCCATTGATGACACAGGTATAAAACAGGACCACGATACCCTCCTCCTGCCTTTCAGCGAGAGCGGATGATTGCCAGACAGACTTGGCCTAAGGAGAGCGTTGAGGCAGACCAATCAACCTTTGTTGATTTGGATTGTGTCTCACTGGCAGGTCTGGCACCCAGGGGTTCAAACCAGCTCCCTGTGGTGGCCATCTCCACAACCAAGGGCTGACCCTTTGCAACTATGCCAGTTCCTGAGTGGGTTGGAGTCATTGACACTGCAAACGAATAAATACATGAAACAGTAGAAATGAAACCTGAGCTCTCTGATCTCTTTCTCCACCAGTGTCCCCTTGTACAATGGTGTTCGTGCTTGCTAATGTTTCCCAAGTTCCTTTTTTAACTGTCAGGTGCCATGCCCGGTGCTTGGCTGGCACCATCTCCTGTGATTCTTCGAGTAAACCTTGGGGCAGGTACTGCCTTGCCCTCCGTGTAAGCATAAGGAACTGGGAGCTCCTGGAGGTCTATAGAAAGTTCTGGACCCTGGTTTTGAGCATAGGACCTCTTCACTCTAGAATCCGTAACCTTACGGAAGCATCAAGATGCTGGTCTCTCACCTCAATATTGTGAAAGCTGAGCATGACTGATGTTCAGCGAAGCCAACCAGAGGTGGGGTTAGTGGGCCAGTTGTCCCACCACCTTCCGGTGAGCCTCTCCTGCTAGCTTTGCCCGGGGAAGGTGGAGGAACGAAGGTTTGTTGAAGGCCTACTCTGGGCTAAGCAGTGTGCAGTATTCCCACCTACCGTGTTGGAATTTATAAAAATCTATTTCAAAGTGCCGTAAGCACAAGGGGGGAGAATCCATTGATTGATGGGACAGAACAGCTTGGAGCATCAGGCCCAGCGAAACGGGCGAGACGGAATGAGGACGGCAGGGCGCAGCTCGTGTTGTCCCGGGTTTGTCTCTGGCTTCATCTCTAGGGTCTGCTCTTCCTAGGTTGGCTTTCCTCTGCGGACCTCTGTTTCCGCATGGCATCCTCTGGCCCATGTCAGGCCTTCATCCTCCCATCCCAGCTGAAAAGGAATTTCTCTTCCCTCACTGTTCTGGTTAAATCCCCACAGGTTGTCTCTTAGAACAGACTCCAGTCCTTTGTTCACCCCTAGAACCTTCTGGAGCAGAGGGCATAAAGACTTTGGTCAGGCCTCCTCTGAGATTAACTCAGGAGCCCAGGAGTGAGCTGTTTGCCATCGTAAGCCACATGCACCGAAAGTACACAAGGGGTGTTTTCCCCAGGGGCCCCCTCAAAACCCAGAAAGGGGCCAGATGCAGGTGTGAGACAGATGGAAGCCGCCATGTCCATGCTGGGAGATTGGAATGAGGAGGTAACAGATTTCCGCTAAGAAAAAGAAATTCAGATTTGGATAGCAGAGAATGACACATGTGAGTAGCAAAAGAATGAGGTAGGCATGGGAGCTCAGCCTGGTCAGCCTTGGAGTCTCAGGACTCTGGTGCCATGAATGCATGGGCCAGGGAGTGGAAAACTAAGAGCCACTTCCAGTCCCATCTCAGCTGTAGGATAATTAGAGCATGCAGACAGCAGTTGAGAAGTGTCGTGTTGTTGAAGAAATGAGAAAGTGGTTTCTTCGGCCGCACAGACATGAAACCCATGTGTGCCTTCTTCTGTTCTTGCAGTGTTTCTATTGCACCTTCTGCCCATCTGCAGGAGGAGGCAGACAAGTCCATAAGATCGAGTCTAGAGAGTATATGGAGGATGAAATCCATGGTGTTATGGATGGGCTTCATCGAAGCCAGGAGGGGCAGGGTGGGATCACAGAAAGCTCCATGGAGGGCTGATGTCCCCACTGGGTCTTGGAGAGCAGGCAGCTGGAAGCTAGCAAAGGGGGTGTACAAGCAAGGGGACTGGAGAGAAGCCAACCAGCCATAGGCGGGTACTCATGTTCAGCATCACTGGAGCAGAGGACGGAGTCAGCAAGAGCCCCATCCCGAAGGTCCTGGGTGCCACCTGAAGGGATATGTACCTTACCCTAAGCAGGACGGAAAGGCACGCGAAACCACGCGACAGGAAGGCAGGAGGAGAAAGCGGCAGTGCTGTATAGGGCTGAGCGGACGGCACGCGCCCGGAGGCCCTGAGCGGGGGTCGTTAGCAGGGGTGCAGTTATTCCCAAACGGGTGAAATGGGGACTTGGGAGGTAAAACAACAACAAAAAGTTTTGTATATGTAGGGGAAGAGCACGCGTGCACAGGTCTACGGCACCCAAATACACAGGTTACTGGCGTTAACCTCTCACTGAGGGGCAGTGATCAGGAAGCATCCATAAAGGCCCCTCAGGAAGTGCCCTGGTCACGAGGAGCGCAGGGTGGTGGATGAAAGTGTCGAATCCCCGCACGGTCCCCCTGGGATGACTACAGCACTGCATTCGGTTAACTCAGTGGAATTAAAATAAAAACCTTACAAAGGCCCCCTAGGAGAGGTGCCAAGGGGGGAAAAGGACAGAGAAAGTGGGTCTTTGACAAAATACTCTACCCCCTTTAGCTTCTCCGTTTGCAGAACCGTTAAGCGTGCCCTCGGGCTCTCGTGAGGATTGGGTGTGCACTATGGGAAGGGGTGACCGCGGCGCCTGGCAGGTGGTAGATAAGCCGCAGAAGCTGTATTATCCCCGACTTCAGGGGGAAATCCAGTTTAATTCTGGGCACTGGTGGGTCTAAAAGTTGTTCTTTAGTGAGATCAGGTTGACAGACCTAAGCGAATGCTGTCCCCTAAATGTAGCCCACGTAGAGGAGTACATTTTCCGATCATGGGGCCTCGCTCAAAACGTTGCTTGAAGATAGCTTTTGGAAGTTCCTTCTAGAGTTCGTCCTCTTGAATATCAGTAGTGCCTAGTATTTATCCTAGAAATAGCTAAAAGTCGCATATCTGGAGCTAAATACAGTATAAATGTAGGTGACCCAACTGAGGAGAACTACTTTGGGCCAAAAAAGGAAAGGTTGATGAAATGGGTTCTGGTGACGCTGCCAATGGGTCTAGAGGCACTTCCTAAGCAACTAGGTTAGAAGCATGGCTGACCCCCCACCCAACCCTCTTTCAAGCCCCGTGGTCAGCCTCCTTCTCTCAGGATTGGCTGCATGAGCTTTAGGAGCCACTGAAGCTGTACCCTAATCCCCTCGTGGCCTCACCACTTGAAGTTTATCTGTCACTTTTCTATCGTTTCCTGGAGCTGGGTGGCCCTCTTGGCCCAGCACCTTCTCTCTCTGGGACCCATGTTTCCCAAATGGCTGCAGCAGGGCTAGAAAAGTCAAGGAAGCCCCTCGTTTTCAATGCATGACCCAGAAGTGGAATCCCTCAGTACCATTTGCTCAGCGTGGCCCAGAGATGGTCACCCAGCCCCAAGGACACACGAGAAGATGGAGAGCACATGGATATTGCTTGAGTGGCCAGAAGTATCCTTAGTCATTCAGACCCACTGACATCATTTAGCAAAGAGTAGGTTTCCTTGAAGGAACAACTTAGGAGGTCAGTCATTAGGTGAGTCTCATTACTCCACCTTTGGCCCAAACTAAAAACACAACAGGGACCTGTTCCCCCTGCCATCCCTCAACTAGAAGATTCACAGAGGCCTGCTGGGGACTGTTTCTGAGCAGTCTCTTTACAGGCAGCAATGTAGATCTGGGGAAGAACCTTATTTTTGAGCATTGGTTCTCTTAGATGTCACAGGATGTCCCAGTTCTTAAGTTCTCCTTGCAAAAATCTACATTGAAGAGCTGTAGAGACCAAAATCTCTAACCATGCAGAAGTCGCTGCGAAGCTAGCAAGAAATACAGCGGAAATGTTTTGGGGCAAAAGTTGGGGTTGTAGGGCGGCTAATGAGGATAAAATCAATAGTCACAGTTTGTGTCCTTTTGCAAATGGTGCCCCGAGTGTGCGTTTTTGGTTTTGTGACCCGTATCATCCGAGCGATGGTTCAGAGCTGCAAGAGTCTATAGAAATGAGGGAGAAGCCCTAAATTGAATAGTTTTTGAAGTATACCATCTTGGCCTTACTACTCAGGATGAAAGCAAAATGTACCTTTTGAGTTCCTAACGGTCAGAAAATGCATTCCACGGGCTCCAGACCCCCTGTCTTAGCGAGACAAGCTGTTTACATGCAGCAATGGGCTGGCGGTCCTGAAAAGCTAGGGAGACATACAGCTGCTACCACTCAGAAAGAAGAGGAACGTTTTTGGAAGGTTTCTTTCTGATTTGCATAACTTGAGGTAGAGGCTGGGCAAAGAGCTCCGTGCAGGCGGCCCAGCCACTGTGTGTGGGATACAGGGTGTTCCTTAACCTGTTCTAGCCGAGCTTCGCTCCCGTGGGCAGGACATTAGTGTCCACTGAGAATTGCAAGTGTTGACAAGTCATTCAAAAACTTTTTTTTCCTGTAGCCTTGAGGAAAATTGCTTTGAAGGTAGCTTTTTTCTCTTCGAGCAAAATCGCACACCTATAATGAGTTTCTATATACTAAGGCCTTTATAGCCAAGAATCTTTTTTTCCCCAAATCTTCCCCTACTGTGTGTGAGCTTAGCGGATGACATTGCCACCTAATTAGCATTCAAGTCCTAGGAATTACTGCATTCTGCAAATCAGAAAACCAAGACCTGGTGAAATCAGGTGACCTGCCCAAGCCACAGCATGAATCTTTGGTGAATCATGGATTTGAACCCAGCCACTTTCTTAACCATTAGCTTGTTTTGCCTAAATGAGGAGTAACATGTCCAGAGGTGTTTCTTCTTCCACAGCCTGTTTTGGTAGCACGTTTGTTTAAAAAAAAAAAAAAAAAATTCTGTGGTTTGCATTTGCCAAAATCATGTGGAAGAAAACTTTGCAGGACCAACTTTAATTTTAGGACTTCGAGAAACAGAGTAAGTTGTGATGGTGAATCAGATAACCTGTGTGTTCTTTCTTATTCTAGCTCATCAGTGCTGTATCACTTTGATGACAAGTTTGAGTATCTTATGGACCATAATCCTAGCTTGAGAAATTTTCCAGAAACGTAGAACAGCTTTTTTATTTATTTTTAAAATTTTACTTATTTATTTGACAAGGGAGCGAGAGAGCACAAGCAGTGGGAGCAGCAGAGGGAGAGGGAGAAGCAGGCTTCCCACTGGGCAGGGAGCCCGATGTGGGACTTGATCCCAGGACCCTGGGTTCATGGCCTGAACCTTGAAGGCAGACGCTTAACCAACTGAACCACTCAGGCTCCCGCACAGAGCAGCTTTAAATCCCAGATTCAGATAGGACTTAGTTAACTATATGCCCTCTGGAGCTGAAAGCTGGAAACTCTAAGTGGTTATTGTAGCATCCGACCTGGATTTGTTCATTCGGCGTAAGGAGGGTTTCACGATCTGATCTGAGAAATGTTTGTCCCCCTTCAGCACATGACTGAGCCATCTGTAAATTCTGTGGCAGATCAGTTAACACCAAGTTCGCCTCATAGGCACAGAGGAAAAAAAAAAAGGTCCCTTTTACTCCCAAATTTACACTTGGAGACATTTTTCCAGGTATGGGTGCCTCCTCATTAAGAAGACAATGCACGAAAATGAGTGAGTTTTGTTGATATTGCAATTTTTTTTTCTCTTCCCTGGATATTCAGTGGGAGACAGAATAATAAATCAGAGGGGATGCAAACCTCAAATGTGGGTAGAAGGGAGTCATGTTGCTGAAATGGAGGCTCAAGAAAACAGATGCATGAGATGAACATTGTGGAGGCGTATGGTGATACCCCTCTCCTGATCATGGAGAGACTGAGCATGTGTGTCGCCATGGAACAGGGATCCCTCCTGGATTCCACAGAGCAGCCGTGATCCTGGGTTCAGCTCTCCACCCATCTGCTCTAGCAGCCAGCCATTCCAACTTTCCTGATGACCACGCTCGGTCTAAGCGCTGGTCCCCCTCCATCCCAGGGAGTCACAAAGGAGACAGAATCCGTTAAGTGTGCTTCCTCCCACACATGTGACCTTGAACAGATAGCAAAGGATAAATACTCATCACAGTAACCAGTAACTGTTGAATTGATACAAAGAAAACGTTCTATTTAATCCTCTTAGCAGACCTGGGTGGTAGCTAAGGGGTCAGGACTTCTTCCCAAGGAAGGAAACCACTTCCAGAAGGGGAATGACTTGCCCAGGATCATAAAGCTGGTACGTTTTAGAAGTATTCAAATCTAGGGTTTTGTTTTCTTGACCTGAGACCCTTTAAGGATGGCCCGTTTATTCCTTCCTTAGTTGCTTGTTCATTCAAAGATGATGTTAAAGCCTCTGGTTTGTGCCAGGCATGGGCGATTCAGCAAGGAGATGGAGTTCCTGTCTTCAGGTAGCTTGTAGGCTAATGGGGGAGATGAGCAGGTAAAGGAAGGTCATCCCAAATGCAGGTCCCAGACCTGTTTTATTTAGCTGATCTGTGATTTTCAAGAATGTGGATTGTTTAGAAAATTGGAAGATTTTACTTTAAAAAACCCAGCTATCTGGGTTCTCATGATAAATTGGGTGAGGTGGTCACATAGTTGTCACGTTCTCCTGTGGCATTAGTGGGCTGGATAGAGCTAACCATGGGGACGTCTTTTGAGGGAGAAGGGCACCGGCTGGCCAGCCGTCAGGGTCTGCCTTCCCTGCAGCCCCCTTGCGGGCCCCTATGTTTGGGTTCCCCTGAGTTGCAGTCGTGACTTAGGGAGACTATGCTCTGGGATGGGCTGTGACCACTGCCAGGGTCGGGTGGGAATGAGACCGAGCCAGGCAAGACTCCTTGGAGAGAGGACGTTGAGCTGTGATTTTCACGGAACAGAGAAAATCCACAAATGCTCCGGGCAGAGCTCTGTGTCAGAGCTGACAGCCAGGCACTTGGTCTTTGCAAAATCAGTATTGCCAGAGGGAAGGTGCTGTCACACCGCCCTTCGTCCATGCGAAATAAAGTCGGCTTTTGTGGATCAAAAGGGGATTCGGCCTGTACAGAGGCACCGGGTTAGTCCTGCATGCTCTTAGGTGACTGGTGTGTGGAAGGGAATGGGAATGAAGAGCAGATTTATATCCTTGAGTCTAAACAATCCAAGTTTCCAGCTCACACTTTGTGGTGGCTTTGTACTAGCACTTTTATCTCTTCTGCAGACAGAGTGCTCAGGACCCCTGTATTCCAGGCATCGCTTTTTCTCTTAAAACCGGTGACCGCCCGTGTCCGTCATTCCCTTTCTGGGACCTGTATCTGTGGCCGTAGTTCCAAGATTTTTTTGTAATCATTAGGGATAGTTTTTACAATTCAACCCTTCAAATCCTGACAATGTGTCAAGCCAGTGGGGAGAGCTAAAGCGCGTTGCATGATGGTAAAAATATGGCTTGCCTCAGAAGGCTTGAGTCTGACACGGTGGTGCTGAACTGTCTCTGCTTGGAGACACTGGGAGCCGGGGGGGGGGGGTGGAGAGCTTCTGTGGTCCCCAGCTGCCCCTTGAGGTGGGCGCTGTTTTTCCCCCTCCCTGCAGCTGTGTGCCGGGGATCTGGGTCACGTGCTAGCTAACGCTGCTGATCCCAAGCAACTTTTTGCTCAATAACCATTTCCCAAATGGCTACTCGGGGGCCTTTCAGAATTCACAAGAACTGTCAGTTGTTATAGTAACTGGCCCCCTGCTGTCGAGTTGGCCCTGAGATGCCAGTCGAAGCTCTTGGAACAGGCTGACATGTAGTCATTAGACAAAAGCAGGGAGAGATTCGCTGCCGAAGGTTGCCATTTAAACATACTCCATGATACTTAAAAGAAGGGATTGGTTCTGGTAAGAAGGAAATGGATGGACACTTTTTTTTTTTTTTTTTTTAAAGCAAACTGACTTTTCAGGAAAGGGAAAGTCCTGGGTTGAGTCTCTGCTACAGAACCAACACCTGTTTTCGAATTTCTCACAATGAAATGTCCTCTCTCCCAGGGCCGATTGTATCTGTCCTCTGGGCTTGCTCAGGTGGCCCCCACAATTATCCAAGATATTAGTTATTGGTTTTATGGCATTTGCTTCTCAGCAAAGTGTTGTCAGTTTACGGGTGGTAGTTTTAAGCGTCTGTGATTGTGTGTGAGGAAAAGCTGCGGAGATAGCCGGCTCCACTCCAAAATTCCCGAGAAAGAGTGAATCTGGCAGAATTCGGAGTAGGGCTAAGGGTTGAGAAGAAGTCTAAATATTTTAGGAAGCTGCAAATTTCAAGTTTCTATGAAGATTTGCAAAAACACTCCAACACGCTCGTGATTTCTTCAGATTAACGTTCATCGCTGCACAGAGTACATTCGTGATGTTTTGAGGACAGTTGTTGTAGTTCCAAAATGTACTCAATAGAGGGAGACAGGGAGTTCCAAATTACAGCGTCCTCCCTGTCCCTCACCCTGACCCACACACGCTTTTTAAATCCTATTCCCCACTTTCGGCTTCTCAAAATTTTGGTTCTTGTGCCAAGCACTTTTACCCAATATTGAGGCTAATGATTATCAACATAAATGAAAGGTATTAAGAGAGACAAGAAACCTAGCACTTGAGAATTCAAGATCATCCCAGAGTAAAAACTAGGAGGTAAATCGAAAGCTCCCCAATGCTCTTCAGAATCACACATATGAAGTCAGAGTTGTGAGTGGGGCTCAACTGAATTTCCAATGAAAGAGAACTTTGCTACAAGCAAATTTGCCTTTGCTGCTCCATCAATAGAGTGTGGAAAGAATAGGAGTCATTCCAGTGTGAAATCGTATAGGCTAGGTTGTTAGGGGATTAAGTATAATTGAGTGAACACCTTCCAGTGTTTCTGTGGAACAAAAAAAATGAATGTATCTTTCAAGAGCTAGAAACAAGATGCATTTGCTGCCTTATTAAGTTTTAAGGGGAAACTGAGTATCAGACCTGGTATATAGAAATAACTCGATGGCTGTTCTCTGAGGTACCTTTCCCACCAATTCCCCAGTTTGGATTGTGAATCGGGAAAGTGTCGGGAGGTGAGAGGCATGCCTGGGAAGAAGACAAGAGCCCAACTGGTCTAACGGCACCACATTGAAGTACATTTGCAGTGGACAGAGGGGAGGTTTCGATGATTCCCGGGACATTCCTGCTGAGTTCTGTTGACTTTAATGGCATTTTAAATGATGGCATTTGCCGAAGAGACCTATGAACGATGGGAGCTTAGATATATGAATGGGAAGATCCAGTCATGGTTGGATTTTTGATATCCTTACCTGCCATTAACACCAGGAGTCATACAGGTTTCCAAACTAAGGATCACGTTTAAGAGCAAAGTTCCCATGTCGTATTTCTTTTTTTTTTTTTAATTTTTATTTTTCTGTAACCAAGCTACCCTATCCCTCCCCCCATGTTGCTTTTCTTAACTAAGCACCAAAAAACCTTGATAAGCCCAGTCCCCTTTGTGTGTAAACTTTCTCTTTTGAAAATACCCCAAGTTGGGACCCATGTCTGTGTTAGGTGGGAGGGAGGGCATTCATGTGGAACTCTTGGTGGCCAATTGAAAGTATTGTCTTCTATATCTGTTCTCTTGTTTTTTTGTTTTTTGTTTTTTGTTTTTGTTTTGTTTTTTTTTTTTTGTCTATTTAGAGGGTGTAACAAAATAAAGCCCAAGGGCTTTCCCAGACGTTTCCGTGAAGTGCCTTCTTCTGGGGAGAGAGGAGAGAAGGGGAGCAGGTGAGGGGCAGTCAAGCTTAAGGGGGGAGGTGCCTCTTTGGCCGGGCCTGGCTTGCTGAATTTTTGTTTTGTTGCCCTGGGAATGAAAGTCCTTTAGAAAGCATAGTGCTGCAACTTACCTGTCTTACCCCAACTCCCAAAAGTAAGAATTACAGATACCAACATGGCTGGCAGGTAGCTGGTCGCGATGAAAGTATGCCCCGCGTGTGCTTGCTTTGCTTCATTTGGCAGTTTGGGGGGTGTTTTTCATTTCTAGAAGGGGACATACTGGAATGTTCGATGTTGGTGTGTCTGTATGTCAGTTGCATCCATTATCTTCCCAAAATTTCAGATGTTTGCATGTTTCAGAGCTTTTAAAAAAAAATGCATGCATTTAGCCTTACAAGTGAAAAATATCTTTTAGAAATCTAAATGTATACATATGCAAAGGAAGAGAGAAGTGAGCAAATGGGGATAAAGCATGTGTTTTTCCATAAGAGTGAAAAATTTTAAAAATGAAAGCACACGTATGTGTTCTAGATAGCTTAAATGCTAGAGAAAAAGTATTGTCCTGGAGTGATTTTCAGTAAACCTTTAGAAGTCCTGATCATATGATCTTAATCATCCCACATGAGCCTCTTGATAATATTTTTATAAGGCTTATCTAGGCAAACTCTACTTAATATTAATATGGTAATTAATATTTTAATATTTCCAATTAGGGTAATTTATTAATACTGTGTTGTGAGTCGTTTCTTATTACTTTCAATGAGCCAATTTGTAGTATTTACCTTAGAATTTTTACATGGAATGATTTGTCTCCCTTGGTTGAGGATAAGTCAGATGATTGACATGAAATTTTCGATACCCATCGACTCTCTTCAGCTATACTTAGGAGGCCTGAGAAGGTAGAGTACAAGAATTGTGGAAGACGAATGAGAAATTCTACAATATATCCTCTTCTACATGGTGTGGTTTTGGCCTTTTAGGGAAAAGGAGTAACTGCGGACACTGGTAATGTAATTATTCTAAGATGTTTTTACTAACTGAAGTCTTCGGTGTTCTAATCTGTTTCCAAAACTCCAATGGTAAAAACTGAAATAGAAACCCCTCTGCATAGCTTTAGATTCCAAGTTCTAATCTTAGAGAGTATCTTCAGCATCATGTGAATGCCTAATACTCATGCCCAGTCTGTTATGGTGTGTTTCTGACTGTAGCACATTGAAAAGGGGACCACTTCATGGACCCCACAGAGATAATGCACATCTAGTGTCTACATTCTCTTCAGATGTGATGCCATAGCTAGGTGGCCTGTGATTAACTCTAATTTAGGTTCCTAGCCACAGATGTGGCAGTGGGCTTTTTATAGATGTATTTTAGTTCCCAGGACCATGTATTTTGATACAGGCTGCTCAGTCTTTCGAGGTTCTTCTCTGCTTCTGAGTGCTGGGAGCTTGGGAGGAGCACAGTGACTTTTATTTAGATCTAGAAGTTAAGTGCCATCTTGGAAAGCTACAAGTGTTGATAGAATCCACCTGATTATGAATCCCATATCTTACTTTACTTTGTTGATAATGTAGTAGCAAAGACAGACCTTGGCTCAGGGAAAGAGAAGTTCTCACTGAGGCTCCACCTCTTCCCAGCTGTGTGACTTTAAGCAACTGAAAAGAGCCCTCTGAGCCTTGATGTCGTCATCTAAGAGTAGGTGCGATGACAGTTCCTTCTCATGCTGTGGTCGTGAGGAGGAAGTGAGGGAGTGCATGTCAAGTGCTTAGTGTCTGTAATACATTTCCCTATCCAGAGGATGGGGCAACAGAGACTCTGATCCTTGTCTGGGCTCCCCTGCTTGGGTGGCTGAGGTCGAACAGCCCCATGGTAGTCTGAGTTCTGGGCAGTGCCCCTTCTCACTACTGGATGGGCTTTGCTAATCAGTCCATGAGGAAGAGTGGGCCATACAGAGATCCTGTCCTCGAGGGGCCCAGATCTCCCCTCGTCCTTATGCTGCCTGCCCTGCTATATGCTGAGCCTACAGCTCCTCGTTCCTCTTGATGGCTGTGTGTGCTGAAGACCACCAGCCCACTCTCCCCGCTCCTCCCTCCTTCTTTACCCCAGGAGCATTGGCAGCAGCCTCCTGACCCAGTTCTGTCCTCTGCTGCTCTATAAAAAGCCTCCCAAAGAACAAGCCCCCCCCCCCCCCACCAGGCTGCAGGTGCATGGGGAGGCGGGGCCGTCCGCCTCTCATCTCCTGCCTTGGCCTCTCTCTTTCCACTCTCATTTCCTGTCCTGGTTTGCATCCCACCCAAAATGTGGCCGGGAGTCAGGAGAAGAGCTCAAAAAGCTGCCCAAATAGCAACCCTCCAAATAGTTACAATAGCTGTTGCAAAGTCTGTGCACATAAACCCCAGGGTAAAATCCATTTGTGCATTAGATCTGACCTCACTTGCCTTGAACAACCTCTGCCCACAACAGGAGGAGGAAGCCTATGTAGTCTGCGGGGGACAGAACCCGTGAAGGCAGGACACTGCCTGCCAGAAGTGACAGCCAATTAGCCTCCAGAACAGAGAAGAAAATAAATAAAAATCAGACCCAAGTATTTAACTTTTCAGAATCTGAGTAGTTGACTTAAATTTTGAATAGGTCATACTTGATGCAGTTGAACATGAAAGAGCTTAATGTTTTGTATATCCTCTGTCTCCATCTGGTCACCCACCTATCTACCAGACTCCACCCACCAGCCAGACTCCTCCCACCCGCCTGACTCCTCCCACCCGCCTGACTCCTCCCACCCGCCTGACTCCTCCCACCCGCCTGACTCCTCCCGCCCGCCTGACTCCTCCCGCCCGCCTGACTCCTCCCACCCACCTGACTCCCACAAATAGGTAATCAGGACTGCTGGTTTACCCTCTCTTCTTCCAGACATTGGGGGCAGGCTGTGTAAGCGAATAAGAACCTCAGGGCAAAACAAGTCTTGGGGTGCCTGGGTGGCTCAGTTGGTTAAGCGACTGCCTTCAGCTCGGGTCATGATCCGGGAGACCTGGGATCGAGCCCCACATCAGGCTCCCTGCTCGGCAGGAAGCCTGCTTCTCCCTCTCTCACTCCTTGCTTGTGTTCCCTCTCTAGCTGTGTTTCTCACTGTCAAATAAATAAAATCTTAAAAAACAAAACAAAACAAAAAAACAGAAGTGCTGGTTTCCCTACACCTTCCCTAGCACCATGTGTTGTCAAACGGGGGTGATTTTTCCAGCCTCACGGGTGGGGAAGGAAAATGGTGTGTTAGTATAGTTGGATTGTGTTTTCTCTTACGGTGAGTGAGGCAGAGCACCTTTCATGTTAGTGTCCTTTGTGTTTCTTTTGCCCTAATCTGTTGGTCTTTTGCTCATTTTTCCTTTGCATTGTTGATCATTCTCTAATCGAGAGAGATAACTACTAGCAATCAGGGTTGCAGATATTTTTTCCTAATCTGTGGTTTGTCTCTGAACCATAGTCATGCTCTTTCTTCAACTTCATATACTCAGATTTACCCATAAGCTTCTTTTTCGGTTTCCAGATTTTGAGTCCGCATTAAAAAGTCTTTGTCCATTCTGAATGACTTATTTTAGTACTTTTATGGTTTCAAAGTTTAATGTTGAATTCTTAAAACGTTTGGAATTTGATCTGGTTGATAGTATGATGTCTAAATCAACTTTTCTCTTTCCCAGATGGTCCCAAGTGTTGAAAAAGTACTACCATAGGGTTGTTCAGTGAAAAGACATGTCATACCTCAGTAGATCCTTAAAATAACACCCTTCCTAGTGGACTCTGACCGACTTAATATATTAATGAAATAGTTGCCAAAAAGTGTTTACCAGAATACTGTATATGTTATGGATGTTGAATCATGTGAAATGAATAAAATGTGAGTTTCCATTTCCCACCTCCTGCCCAAAAGGACTCAGACCATCCTGTCCCCCTTAACTGCCTCCATCCCCACAGGGTTGTGTCACTGCCTTGAAACAGTGGCAAGGGAAGGTGAAGGGTCCCTTAAGCCTCAGGCCAGAAATTCAGAACATTCCAGGCCAGTGTTCTAAGTGTGGGACAGCTATCTCAAAGCCCCCCGACGTGAAACCTTCTTTTCTGGGTAAGAGCTTGGAGGACTGGGGAAGTGCTGTCAAGAGCCCCCTCCTGAATGCCAGCCACGATTTAAAAACTGCTCTTTTCAGCTTCTCGGTCCAGTCAAAATGTGGTTTATTAAATGACCTCTGCTGTCTTATCTCCTGGATGGCATTAGCAGTCTTTCAGTCACTCCTAGGACTCTCCAAGGATTGCTTGGCAAACTTCATATTTAGCATGCAGGGTATTGTGATGAAACCACTTAGGTGTATATAACTTAATTTGCTCCCACATTCGTTAGATGCGAATTACAGGCACGTCTATCCTCTAGTGAATTCTCGTTGCAGAAATCAGATTTTTGTCACTTGCAGCTGTAACCAGAGTTGAATGGATCATCTCTCCTGACCATGTGAGATCCAAAATACTTTGAAACCTCTTCTCCTCATTTAATGTATGTATCCTTTCTCACACCTCATCCATCTTCATGGTTTGATTCGCTTTTCCTTTTTCCTTCTTACCTTCGTCTCCTCCTCCTATCTGACAGGCTGTACTTATCCAAGGTATGACAGCCATATGTCCTGGGATTTCCAGAATTGCCCTGATGTAAAATATGTCATTTGATTATTCCCAAAAGTACTTTGATATTTGCCAGATCACATGTGCCTTTTACGGTTTGGAGAATATGAAAATGAGCGGTGCAATTCTGAATTCTTCTCTCTAAAAGATTCCTTCCTGGAAAGATAGTAAATTATAAACGGAATTGTACAAGCAGCATCATTTCACATACAGTAAAGGAAACTGAACAGCAAGTGAATGGTTGTATCTGGGGGAAAAAAAAATCCCAACTCAGAACTTAGAGTGGGCTCTTCTCCAAGTGGGACCCCTGAGTTACTTCAAGCAGACTCTCTCTCCTCTTTGAGGAAAAGCCCAACAACGCCCACAGGCTTTTCCTTCTATTGTTTTCTTTGTCACTTCAATTTCTAGAAACATTTTGCCCTAATAAATCAATCCACATCTTTTTAACACAGCTCTCAATCATTTTCCTTGAAGGCGTGTGAATGTTCTCAACTTTCTATTTATGAGTGGCTCTTATTCATACATGGCTTACTACAACAGATCCATTCACAAAAGTAAATATTAATGTGATTTCTGTACTCAACAGCACGAAAATAAATGGGATTATTAGCAGGCATGGCACTGTCGATTTAAATGAGGGCAGTATATAAATCAGTTAAGATTGCTAATTAATATGCTGCAGAAGCTCAGCCAACTGCCCGGTCTAGTCTGCAATTAGCATTTTGAGCTGCACACCGCATGACAAAGTCCTTGTCACCCTGATATGATTATAAAACCATTGCTCTTAATTGGAAGGTAGTGACTGGGCTTCTGATCCCTACATATGGTTTGCTTATTTTGTCATCCCAGGTTTGTGGAGGACCCTAGGAACGGTGTCGTGACCTGCCTTTGCGCGGGCCCCCACAGTGGTGATGTGGAGGGCAGTGTAGTAATAAGCCAGGGACCCGGAATGAAAACAATGGGCCCACTCATCGCTTCTCCAAAGGGATGTACGTTTTGACCCAGATGTCTACACATCTCAGAAACCTCTGGTCCTGTAAGCAGGGCTGGAAATACTGCCTTTCAAGACCCTTTTCGATGTACAGTGGTATTTCTAGTATTCAGTCTTCCTGAGCTCAAGATCAGCAGTTTGCTTTTGAAAAGTCCCCATCCCCTAAGTTATTCCTAGATTCTTGTCAGAGGGGCAGAAAGAGATATAAGCAAGAACAAATGTAGTAAAGGTTACTGATGCAAGAATCTAGGGGGGCGGGGAACTGAAGTGACAGAAAGGAGAGTCTGTAGAGCTTGGGTCCTTCTGGGCGTTCTGTGTTAAGGGTGGGTCAGATTCCTGGAAAGGAGATGGGGAGGGAGATTGGCAAGTCTAGATTTTTCTTCCTCATCTTACTCATTTACTGCATTTTATTTGAATAGTAAGTCTCTGTAACGAGTAATTACTGATACTGATAAAATAGGGTCAGAGCAGCTGCCGTCAGGGAGTGTTTGTGTGTCCGTCCGTCCATGTGTCTGTCTCTCATGCAAAGAGCCAGTTACACACGCCGGGCCTGTCACTTGCTGGCGGTGGGTGTGTGCGGTCCGGGTGAGCACGGGGCTCGGAGAACCGACACTGCTGGCTTGCACTGACCGGTTGATATTTACTGTATCCTGGTGACATGATCTGTGCTTTCTCTCAACCACAGAATCCTTGGTGTTTGAAAAAGCCTCTCTCTTCAAAATCTCTCCCTTATCTAAAGAAATGAGAGGTGGTTTTTAGAAGTTGTAGTCCAAGACCAAACTTTCCTGACCTCATGACTATCCACAGGCTATATGGAAGCTAAAATGATCCATGCACGCACGAGACCTCGGGCGCCGCTCGGGCCTGGACCACACATCGGGGGGGTGGGGCTTGAGACCGAGGGAGCTGCTCGCCAGAATCCATCGCAATTTGATGAGCTGCTAGAGAGGGTATCCCACATTATCCTCTTGACTTCCAATCACGCCTTTCCTAGAGGTCTTAAAATGTAAGAGCCCACCTTAGTTGTCTAAAAATGAATGAATGGAGAGTGATAGAGAAACTGTGTTAGCATTTTGCTACTTAGAACTTTTCGTGAGATGTGTTACATAATATGTAAAAGGTTAGCCATCCTCGGTCAAGCACGGAAACACCTGGCTTAGACTGAGGAGCCGTGTTGTATGAAAGATGTGTATGTTTAAATGGCAGACTGTCATTCAGCGCTGAGAGGCGGTTTTTCTAAGATGCACGTAAGGAGTGCTGCCAATGTAGGGATCGGCAAACGCACATCTCCCTTTTTGTCTGCATTCTGGTCCCCGTACCCCTGGAGTTAGACCTGAGGAGGAATGACCTTGTGCCCACGGGGTGTCTTTCTTGCTTCTATGTAGAAGCATTCAGTGAATGTTTGCTGTAACTCTGTTGATAAAACTTTAAGGGGATGAGTTTGAGCGAGCCGTCTAACTCTGTGTTTTTCCGTTCCGTTCAAGTGGCGGGATACTTGGAATGAGGACATCAGAACATCCATGAATTACTTAAAAAGTAAACACAAGTTCAATTCCATGATGGAAACTAAAGTTTAATTGGCTGTCAGATAAGCAGAGCCGTCCACAAAGGTGGCTTAAAGAGTAGCTTTGGGAGAAAAAACTTTGACTTGCATAATCTGTGATCTGAGAAGATCCTTCTCCAATATGGGAGACAGAAGACCATACTCCAGCTTCAAGAAATGCCATCCTCTTTCTGAGAACTTAGGTTCCACCAGAAACAGAGCAGAAGACCTTTCAGATTCTTATTTACATATATGAGATGCAGTTTATTGGTTTTCTGAATTTTAGAGGATTATGTTAACATCCTTAGATTCTCAACTACGGTCTTATCTCATCTGGGACCCTATAACTTCTAGATGTTTACTTTTATGGTCACTTTCATGGTACGTGCCATCTAAGTCTCTATTCCTTCAGTGGCTTTCTTAGAATACTGAAGACTCCATGGAAACATTTTCCCTGTATCACTGTGCTTTTTTTTTTTTAAAGATTTTATTTATATTTGACAGAGAGAAAGCTAGAGAGGGAACACAAGTAGGGGAGTGAGAGAGGCAGAAGTAGACCACCCGCCGAGCAGAATGCCTCATGCGGGGCTTGATCCCAGGACCCTCGGATCATGACCTGAGCTGAAGGCAGCCACTTAACAACTGAGCCACCAGGTGCCCCATATCACTGTGCTTCTTAACCTGGGACAGTACACACCAGTGGTGTCCGGAGAGTTTTTCCAGGCCTGTTTCCCCACCCTGGAAGTGCCCAGCTAGAATCACTAGGAGTGGGACTCATCCAGCATGGGTGTTTTAAAAGCTCCCCAGACCAAAGAGATACATATGCACTGCTTACTGATGATCACCATTTGACTGAAACCTTAGTGATGTGTGTGTGTGCATGCACGCACGTGCACATGAAAGAGAGAGAGAGAGACTGCAGCACCCTGCAAAATGGAGGCGTACGTAAATTAGGAAACTCGAGAGTGTCAGCAGAACGTGTTGTAAGATAGACTAAGGGAAGCAGAAGTTACCTAATTTGAATCATTACTAAGCTGGTCAGGGTCATTGGAAAAGATTTATCTGTTCTCAGTTCCTCAAGATGACATATTGGTGGTGGATGAAGGGTCAAGGAAGGGAGGAACGTGAAATGTGTGGTGGGGATCCAGCAGACTGTAATTGTTAATTTAACTTGTAAATGTATTTTTCATTCCAAACATGGTCCACTTCACTGTTATCTTTACTTTCTTAAGGCATTTGGTAAATAAACGTTCATTGTGAAGAAATGATCATTTTAGAAAAATGGCTCATTATGATCCAGAATCTGTTTCATTCAAGGAGGCAACTTTTAGTATAACTTGAAAGAGAATCGGACCGGGCAGAAATTTGAAATTGTATGCACAGTGACCCACTTAAATGTTTTCAGAAATATATCTCCATTCGCCTGAGCTCAAAATGAGAGACAATGTTGCCCTTTGAACACATCACGGTGGAAACATTTAGAGGCAGAAAAACTTGTGTTTTCTCCCTTGCTTTTTTAAAATCCCTGGACACTGCTGGAGGCCAAAAACAATCTCTCTTGGGACTTCTCTGAAAGGAGTGAGTTCAGACTCAGCGGGGTCATGTGGCTTTGACCCTTGCTTTTCTTAGGTATTAAACCCACAATGTCTCATATGCACACAAAAGAGTTCACCTCAGTGTGGTCAACGGTAGTGAAAAGTTGATGCCAAACTAGCACCTGGATCAGCCCCTCACTCAAAGCAGACCTCCTTGGGCTCCTGGGTGGCTCAGTTGATTAAGCATCTGCCTTCAGCTCAGGTCCTGATCCCCAGGTCCTGGGATTAGGTCCCGCATCTGGCTTCCTGCTCAGCGGTGCATCTTCTCCCTCTCCCTCTGCTACTCCCCCTGCTGGTGTTCTCCCTCTTTTTCTTTCTTTCTATCCTCTCTCTCTCTCTCTCTCTCAAATGAATAAATCTTTAAAAAAAATTTTTTTAAAGCAGATCTCTAGTAATTAGTGGATTAAAGGGCTAAATATCTAATCATGCAACACAGCCATAAAATGGGGGAGGAAGCCAGCATTAATGAGTATGTCAGGTCCTATTTGCTGTAAGGGAGTTAGGTACAGTAGGATTTAATTTCATTACAAACACAACAGGAAACAGCCTGTGCAAGGGTCTGTACGTGGGTGAGATGACAGCCGGAGCCCCTGATGGATGTGCTTGCCCCATCCTTGCCGCCCTGGGCCCTGCTCACCACACAGCAGCCAAAACGAGCATTTTAAAGGAGGCGAGTCTGACCATGCCCCCCCACTGATTAAAGCCCTTGGTCAGTCAGCTTTCCATTTCCCGTAGAGAGAGTGAAGTTTGTGGCTTTGGAGCTGCTATGATCTGGCTCTTAGCCACCCCTCCACCATTGCCTCCTGCGCCGCCCCCCCCCCCCATTCTTGATGTCTCGCATCCATTCAGTTGCTGCAACGTGCAACCTCCCTCTGCCCTTGAACGAGCCCCTTGACCTGCCTGGAGCGGTCCTCCCCCACACCTGCCCTTGGCTAATCCTCTTCAGTCAGGTCTCTGCTCCAGGACGACCTCAGCCTGTCTTACTCTCTTCGTAGCCCTTGACTGTGTGAAATCGCTTGTTGGCTTGTTCATTGCAGATCTTCACCAAGAGAAGTGTCTTGTCTGTCTTCTTGGTCAGGCTTCTCTGACCCCTCGTCACTGATGATTGAGGGACAGTAGTGACTAAAAGCAGAAAAACATGGAAGGCTATACTCCTCAAATATTGATAGTAATGATCACCAGGCAGAGGATTTGGAGTGACTTTAGTTGATTGCTTTTCCTTTTTGTTCATTTGTATTTCCTAATTTTTCTGCTGACAACATTTATTATGTAATTCAAATGCTTAGCCAGGCTTAAGGAAGTGGCTTTGAAGTGTCTAGGCGGTCACAGGGAGAAGGTGTTGTCTGCACACTCCATGCCAAGCAGTGGGTGCTGGGTCACTGTTTGCTGAGTCCACTGAAACCTTTATTCTAAGGGAAGGTATTTCCCCAGAGTTCCATAGGTCGTTGCCCACCAGAGTCCTTTTGTGGGAGGAAAGGAGGTATGACCTGCCCCAAGGTACACATGTGGAGAGCTGTGTCTCCCAGATTTCTGACCTTCATCCACAGCGGTGCGCTTTTCTCTGACAATCACGGGGTTATTTTGCTCCAGGGAAAATCCATTATAAACAGCAGCACATGGGGCACTGGGTGTGATGTGCTTCAGTACACACTGCCTTTTTTTTTTTCCCCAAAGAGAATGCAGAGCCATTAGCTCCAAATGTAACAGTGAGGAACAGTCTGCCTGCCTTCTTCAAGAAAAAGAATTGATGATAGAGCTTATCCTTTCACAGTCTCCTGACTTGAGCCGTACCTCAGCGAATAGCAATTCTTTGTACTACTAGCTGCATATATTAGAAATTTAACAGGTGTAGTAATTATGTCTTAAAACAGGAGGTGGGGTGTGTGTGTATATGTGTGTGTGTGTGTGTGTGTGTGTGTGTTTCCAGCTAGTTCCAGTCTGACCTGATAAATTGCATGTCATTTGTTACATTGTTAGCACCTCGGGCCAGCAAGTTCTTGAATGGTCCAGTATCACAACAAAAGCAGGTTTCCCATAGCTATGACATGACACAGCGGTTAAGGTTTTGCCTCCTTTGTGGAGTCCATCACCTGTGTTTTAACTTGAATGCTACTTTCTGGAAATCTGTGCAGATTTGAGGGCGAGATTAGAAAGATTAGAAAACTTGACTGATTTAAAAACAGAAAGAAGCTACTATTCCGTTAGACAAGGAAATTATGTGTGTGGGTTTTTTTTCCACATGGATTTCCATCATTTTCCATCATTTTCACATTCAGTAGACGATCTGGTTATTACCAGAGCCCTAAAACATTTTGTGCATTTCATATCTGTGTAGCTTAAGTCAGATAGACTGATGTTCTTTCCAAATTTAGGTAAAGGCAGCTAGCAATGAGTGATGAAAACTTGTTCTATTATTTATATTACCAATGCCAGGCAATTCATAGTGGGGGGGGGGCATCATTTTTCAGCCCTCTGCAAGAGCAGTCCAAGACGTGTGTGGAGTAAGAGTGACTTATGTTCAGAACCTCCTAATGGCATGGAGCAGCGGTCCAGATTGCTTCTAGAACAGTGCCCAAATGTACAATTGGTTAGAACTGCTTTCCGTCTGGAAACAGGCACTGCTTAAAGAAAAATGCCATGCCCAGCAGAATCATCCCAGGAGACTTTGGATTAAATGAGCAAAGTCAGCTCTGAAGAAAAGTTGACTTACTCTAGTGGTTGGGCTGCAGCCCCCGGGAAGAGCAAAGCTGGAGTGTGTGTAATCGGGGTTTGGTGTGGGGCGCCCCAGGAGCAGGCTGGACACCGAGCAGCAGAAGGATGCCGCCTGCTTGGCTAAAAGCCCCAGCAGTAGGGCCAGCTATTGTGAAGCCCCTCGGCCAGATAAAACGGGGACCCTTCTCTGGTCACAATAGCCATTCACGCTGAGCAGCCTCATTAAATATTCAGCCTGTGCTTCCGGCAGCTCATTAGGGCCGCAATGAGCAGTGACGTGGATGCTGGAAAGCCGAGGGCCAGCCGGCATCAGTAGGCAGAGGCTGAGTGAGCTGCTGATGGCTTTTCTGTGCACTCGCTGTCCTATGATGACCAGTGTTTGCTCCCTGCTTTGCCTGAAGTCCAGGTAAAATAACACAGACAACGTGCAGGGCACACCTGCGAGCTCCAGGTTATCTCCGGTCTGGTCGGGCCAGGGCCTCGGATTCTGAGGGCTTGCCCCCTCCAAGCCCTCTGACCCTCTTAGAGAGCTGTCTGGAGCTTCAGGGGCCTTTGCTGAGCACTAACAATGTGGTGCTATTGTGTATGGGGCTGTTTGATGACTGCCCTTTGGGAGGGTTTAAGGTGTGGTTTTGAACTTGGGGCTGGAGGTGTAAAAGATCAAATGACTCTTCTGTCACAGGTCAAATTTGGAAATACTGTGGGGGTCATCCTAACAGTGCGTGCAGCAAGTTTTTTTTCTGTGGATGCCAAGTGTTGGTGCATTTGAGCGGTTCACTAGGAAGCTTTTCCCTTTTGACTCTCAGGAGACGTATTTTACAATAAAGAAAAATAAATAAATACTCTTCAGCTATTGGGGATTCTTCCAGCAGACGGAATGTTGTCCCTCTTCAATCTTGTTACTTTTCCATGGGCTTGCACTCTGTACTGTGTGGTATTTAAAGCTGATAAAATCTGTGAAGGAAGAATTGAAAAAATGAACTGCAAGTGCATTTCTCGGGTCTCACTGTTTGCATGTTTTTCTCTTTGCTACACAGAAAATGTTTTCAGACCGCTCATTTCTATGTGGAAGACAGCAGTTCACCTCGGGTGGTCCCCAATGAAAGTATCCCTATTATTCCTATTCCGGGTAAGTAAGACACACTCTTCTTTCCAGTGGGCTAATTGTTTCTCTGTTTTGTTTGTACTTTTGTGTGACACCCGTGACAAAATATTATTTCCCTAGCCTTTGAAGGCTTGCCCTAAAAGATCCTTCACTAAGGGGGATTTAATGAAATCTTTGCCCCTTATGTATCTGCAGTATGATGAAGTCCTCCTTAAGAGGAACAGATAACTGAGTTAATACAGGGTAGGTAGACTCACATGCGGGGAGGGGAAGTAACAGCAGACGAAAGGGAAAGGATGGGTACTTGCAATCCACTTGGACTGGTTTCATTGTGATAGGCAACTTGTGCTTCCCTTTTTTTTTTTTTTAATCACAATTTGTGATACGGTTTTCTCGAGTTTTCTCCTGAGATTCCTTCCTCTGCAAAAACTTTATTTTAATGTTGGAAATTTTGTTTGTTAGGATTTTGGGGGGACGTCTAGGGATACTCTCTTGGTCTAGGACATATTTCATGGGTCCTCAGGTTAAAAAAAAAAAAGGTGAAACACTCAGTTGGTGTTTGGGGTAGGGACTGGGTGGAGTACGTTGTAGTGAACCCTGGCAAGTGCCATGGAGAAGTTCAGCAGGCAGTTAGTTGTAGATGGGATGTGGGCGTTGGACATGGCTCCCAGCTTTTTGGTTTTTTTTTTTTAAACCAAATTTGAACTTTCTTCCTCTGGGTTTCTTATATACTGGTAAATATCTTTAGGTATGTCCCTCATCCACCATCCTGACATTTATTTTTTTTGTGACCAGAGGCACTACTTTTTTCCCCAGCGCTATGTCCCACACACCTGCAGTTCCCCTCATTCTCCAGAAAGGTCTCCCCATCTAATATGCCCTGTGTGTACTTGCTGGTTTATTGTCTCCTCCTCCTACAACGAGAGCTTCATAGAGGCAAGCGGGTGTCTCCTTAGTGCTAAAATGACTACCCCGGCACATAGGAAGCATTCTTTAACTCTGAATAAATGAATTCATGTCAGCAAAGCTTTCTTAAAGTTCTCCAAAGGCTACATCTGTGAAGCTCAGAGGTACATTGTTCTCTTGGTGCCTTGGAATGTTTCTGTTGTTTAAAAACCTTCACAGGGCTCCTGGGTGGCTCAATCAGTTAAGTGTCTGCTTCGGCTCAGGTCATGATCTCAAGGTCCTGGGATCGAGTCCCCATTGGGCTCCCTGCTAGGCAGGGAGTCTGCTTCTCCCTGTCCCTCCACTTGTCCCTCCCCCTGCTTGTGAGCACGTGTTCTCTCTCTCAGTCAAATAAAGAAGATATTTAAAAAAAAAAAAAAAAAGTCTTCACTAGGTGCAGTTACGGTCGGGAGTTAATTGGACCTTGATATGTCCATAAAAGTGAAGTCATCAGGTATCGCTAGAATGGCCATGCTTTCTCCATTCTCTCTTCTCCCACGAAACCTTGTCACACGGAAACAAGAGGGGTAGCAGAAAAGTCTGTGGGTGAGTTCCTATTGGATCATTCATGGCTGCTAACCCACTCCCAGACAGAAGGCAGAGGTTTTGTGTTCCCCTTCATTCTTTTTTCTTTTTTTAAGAACTTATTTATTTATTTGACAGAGAGAAACACAGCTAGAGAGGGAACACAAGCAGGGGGAGTGAGAGAGGGAGGCTCAGTCCCAGGACCAGGACCATGACCTGTGCCAAAGACAGATGCCTAACAACTGAACCACCCAAGCACCCCGACCCCTTCGTTCTTCTTCACTGACGCTCACCCTTGAGTCTTGGAGGAAATTCCACTCCTGCCTTTGAGAGGGGAGGAAACAGACAGGGATCCTCAGTCTTCACTTGCATGGAATAAGTATTTTTATCTAATCTGCAGATTCGTGCACTGGCACGTATGTGTCATCATTTTCCTCTTGCATCACGTAGAGTATGTGTTGGCCTCTGGAAAATGCCCAGGAGCTTCTCTCTCCTCTGAACTGAGTCATCTGACAGATACAGCTAGTGGGTCCCTGTGCAGCTGAAATCCATGTTAAGGATAGGTGGTGAGATACTTCTTGGGCTGTCTTTCCATTTCTATTTTCTTTTCCCACTGGATGGGGAATCAGAAAACCTAGGATCTTGCTTTGCCTCTGTGGTGAAACCTCTGGTCAATGTCTTGACCTCTCTGAACCTCAGTTGCCAGAATAGGTAAAGTGAACAGGATGCTTGATTCACCCGCACTTGAGGCAGTGTTAAAACTCAGAGCTGTTATGTGTAAAATCATTTTGGACACTATCAGCCAGAAAAGTCAGTTGTTGAACTGTTCCTTCCCAAATCATGGTAGTGTTCGTCCCAGTAGCTGTGGAGAATGAGCACTGCCTGGTACTCAGGTGAAGATTGTCCCTAACACAGAACCGCGTCCATTGGGTGTGGGCCTCCCCGCCTTGCTCTTCCCCTTGGACTTGAGGATTTCCAGTTCACTAGAATCCTCAGAAATTGCCAATCCAGTGTGCCTGCCTTGTCACCCCTCTGGGTCGATGTTTCCAGACCAGAAAGGCTTTCCAGTGTTTTCTGCCTCATTTCTCACCTACCTGTTTAATCACCACCATAAATACGGTAGTTCTCCCCCACTCTTTTTCCGTGAGGCCTATGTTCCATTGAATGCCTGGAACTGCGGGTCTTCTCCAACCCTATGAGTACTGTTTTCTCCTATACGTACATGCCTGTGAGAGTTGAATTTATATATCAGGCTTAGTAAGAGATTCGTAGTAATAACCAATAATAAAAGAGAAGAATTATAACCATATATTTTAATAAAAGTTTTATATGGTCTCCCTCAGAGTATCTCCTTGCACTATCCTCACCGTTCTTGGGACAGTATGAGATGATAAAATGCCTGTGGAACAAGATGCAGTGAGGGGGATGACGTAGGCATTGGGGCGTAGCACTCAGCTACTGTGGTCCTTCCGACGATACACCGGGGAAGGGGAGGGTCCCCTGTGTCTGGACCGCAACTGTGGGTAACTAAACCCCAGATTGCTGGGGAGCTACTGGACTCACAACCCAAAGGCATTTCTTGAAATGGGAGCTCTTCCTAATTCCATAATTCCATACTCATCGGTAGTGTCGGTATACGGAGAGAAAATTGCTTCAGATTGTCAAGGGATGGAGAAGTCGGTGGTGTTCTGTACGTCACTGACAGAGTGCAGCCTTGGGGAGCTCTGACACAGCTGTGGAAATGAGGAGTTGGGATGCCTCAGTGCAGCGTGAGGGTAAAGGGCTGGAGAAGCCAAGAGTGAGGCCACTCTTTCTCCGTTTTCCCAGGTGGCACAGCCTTTGTTGGGGGACATGCTGAGATAAGTCAACTCATTTCACCCTTCACTGGGAAGAAGTTACTCCTTGAACTTTCTTTAAAGACTTTTCAGTTTAAGCCCATCCTTCCCCTTTTCCTGAAACAAAACCCCCACTGACCTGTTTAAGAATCCCATTTGTAAAATATTTCGTAATTTATGGTGCACTTTAACGATCCACGGTTCTCTTTATTCTTATGGTTTCTTCTGGTTATTAGCACCTAACTATGTCCTGCAGAAGAAATTCGATATAAGAAAAACACACTTTTTAATAAATTCATGAGTTATTTTCACTCTGGTAAAGCTTTCAACACAACTTTTCCTTAATGGAGACTTCCTTGGGATCCTTCTGAATGATTTACCCTAGCAATTATCTCATTGTTCTTCTTTCCAAAAATAGGATATTTACAGAGTTCATATGGAGTACTTCTTCGACCCGCTAGACCTCAGTTATATTTTTTTAAGACCTTTATTTACTTATAAGAGAGAGAGAGCGCATGCGCACACAAATGAGTGAGCACACAGCCGGGGTGGGGGAGAGTAGAGGGAGAATCAGGCTCCCCACTGAGCAGGGAGCCTGACTCCGGGCTGATCCCATGACCTAAGCCTGAGGCAGACGCTTAACCGACTGAGATGCCCCACCTCAGTTATTTTATCCTTGTTCAAAACCTAATAACAGGACTACTGGGCCTGTGATTTATCAACTTTTATCCCTTGAACTCCTTATTTCCTATAACTGATTGTTTAAAAAAAGATACTTCCAGACAACCACTCTACTAAACTGAACCCTTACACTGGTTAAAAATGTTATGGCTGCAACAGGGTAAGATTGAAAATTCAGGCACCAAACTGTTATAATTAGAGCTTCAGGGTCATCACTGGACTGTGCAATAAGCTCTGTTCTATGAACTTCCTTTACATTTAACCTTGTTTTGTGAAAACATCGTCATGCAGTAGGTATTCAGTGTTTCCTGACGCCCTGGTTTATTTTCACTGCAGTCAGTCCCATAGAGACAGGTGCAGGGGATAGCCTCGTCTTACAGCCACAGGAGCTGAGGCTCAGCGACCCTACCAACTCACCCACACTGATGGGAAGGGTGGCGCTAATATCAGAATTCTCTGTGTGGCTTCAAAGCACAGATGCCTGGGAAATGGCTCTGCTGCCCCTTCACCCGCTCTCCCGACGGTTCTGCTATCTCAAGACTTGAAGGCCTCATTTGGATATTGATTCATTAAGTCAAGGCCTTTCAAATACATGTGAATATCCCCTGTAGTTCCCCCCCACCCCGAGTTCTTTTTTTTTTTTCTTTAAGATTTTATTTATTTATTTGACAGTGAGAGAGAGATCACAAGTAGGCTGAGAGGCAGGCAAAGAGAGAGGAGGAAGCAGGATTCCTGCTGAGCAGAGAGCCCGATGTGGGCCTCAATCCCAGGACCCTGAGATCATGACCTGAGCCGAAGGCAGAGGCTTTAACCCACTGAGCCACCCAGGCACCCTGCCCACCCCCCATCCCCCAGTTCTTGATGATAATCTTTCCCTAGCACTGACCTTGTGCCTCTCCACGGAATTCTCTTATAGCCCTCTGAATAGTTCCATTATTCTTTTGTTGAAGTTTCTTCCTTATCAAAACTTCTCTCTACTTCTGTTCCCTAGTCCTTTTTATTCTCTTACTTTCTAAGAAAAAGTCTCTCCACCCATCTTGGTGCTATACTTCCTTTCCTTGTGCAAAAGTAGGCCTATGTGATTTTTTTTTTAAAGATTTTATTTATTTGACAGAGAGAAACACAGCCAGGGGGGGAACACAAGCAGGGGGAGTGAGAGAGGGAAAAGCAGGCTTCCCACCGAGCAGGGAGCCCGATGTGGGACTTGATCCCAGGTATCCAGGATCATGACCTGAGCCGAAGGCAGCCGCTCAACCAACTGAGCCAACCAGGTGCCCCGGCCTATGTGATTTAAATGACTTAGGGAGATATTTATAAATACGTTGAAACTTTGGATGATTCTAGTACGGTTGAAGTTCATAAACAGCTCTGGACTTTAAATCCCAAAGCATAAGTAGAATCAGTAAGTTACACTAACTTTTTAAAAAAGTATTATAAAATACGCAAATGGTTAAAGAGAACTTTGCTAAGTGATCACTCATCCCTTGGAGTTAGCCATTTATAGGAATTTTTGAGGAATTCTGAGTTACTAATCTTACTTAATTGAATTGAAATTCAGGAGTTCAGAATCTTCAGTATGTTCTCCTGATTTAATATAGCAAAGACAGTCTTGTCAGAATGAGGACATCTTTTTTCCTGATCTCACTTAACACTTAAATGTGGAAATGCTAGAGAATGTGAATATGATGGCTAAGGTTGGTTAGCCATATTAGAAAGAACTCTTCTTTGGATGCAAGTGTATTTATCCAATGTAAAAGAAATTAAAGAAGTGCTTTTGAAGTGAGGTTCCAATCACCGTAGAAGTGATATCAATTCTTTGATCAGGAAAATTTGGAATTATTGGGCCTGCTCTGTATATGGGAATAGTACTTAGTTGGTTGGTTGTTTTTCTAGATAAGTTGAACTCTGACTTGTGCAGGAGAATGAAAGGGGCTCTGACTCTTAATATTTTTTCACTAAAGGTTATTCAGAATCCATGTTCCATGGTTATGGGTTCTCCATTGTTACCCTGGGAGGGGAAAGCATAATTGAATACGGTAACTTAGCAGTCAATCCCCTTATAATGCTAAGTAGTACTTATTTCTGTGACATGTTTAAGATACTGAAGTGATAACACAGTTCCTTTAAGATCCACATTATTTTTACATCTGCAAGTACTTAAAAAAAAAAAAGATTTTATTTATTTATTTGACAGAGAGAGATCGATAACAAATAGGCAGAGAGGCAGGCAGAGAGAGAGGGGGAGCAGGCTCCCTGCTGAGCAGAGAGCCAGATGTGGGCCTCGATCCCAGGACCCTGAGATCATGACCTGAGCTGAAGGCAGAGTCTTAACCCATTGAGCCACCCAGGAACCCCATCTGCAAGTACTTTTAAAAATCTAGACTTTTCAATCAGAGGATACTCATTTTAAAGGACAAGCTTCAATAATATCTTCATCGCAGTTCCCAAAAAGCATTCCATACATACGTCATCTACAGACTGTTTTCACTGCATTATAGTATTCTTTCAGACTTTGACCATATTACAGTTTTTTAAAATCAAAACTTAGCTCATGAAATTAACCTGATTATTGAGTATGCTGCATGGGCTTTTCCAAATGTGCCTATTGTCAGGCACAAATGTCCTTAGAAATGCTTCTTTGTGGAAATCAGAGGATCTAACTTGCTAATAAGAGCATTACAAAACAGAATGTTGCTGCTAACCAGTAGCTTGGAAATCCAGAAATGACTCGTGCCTTTCCAGCAGTTAAAAATACGTCTTAATAATTTGAAGGTCACTGGCTTCAGCAGGGTGCCAGCATATAAAAGCGTTTTAAACACGCAGTTTAAAACCCTTGGGATTAAACCAACCTTGTTGGCATATTTTATTTACACAGAGATTATCTCCAAAGGAGATTCATTGGTCTTTTGACTATAATGAAGCCTTTTCTTTATTGACTACATTGTGTCATAAATGAAAAGAGATTTCTTTTTATGGCAGGAAATAAAATGTTCCAATCTCCATAACACTCCTTGCATCCGAATAGTCTGATTTACACAAAAATCCCATTTGTCGTGCCCTAACACGGAAACTAAAATCCCAATAATGTTCTTTAATTTCATGTTTGCTTTATCTTCCTAAGTGGACACAGAGGTATTACCAAGTGCGGAGAGAAACCTGAACTTGGCCTCTGAGAGCTGAGCAGACAGGCAAGAAGGGACTGAGATCCTGAAATCCAGGTCTGTCCATTAGAGGGGTGGCCAACAGCCTAGTTGTGGGATGTGGGGCGCAGGGGTATAAGGCCTGAGCAGGAGGGGCTTGACCCAGGGACTGTGTTGGGGCTTTATAGGTTCCCCCTGCCGAGAGACAGAATTGGCATAGGGTTGCGGGAACTACTGTGGGTTAAATGGACTTCACAGAGAGGGGTGGCAGAGTGGGTAGGTGATGTAAGGCCCTCTGGAGTGGTGATGATAATTATATATGTACCCACAGCCTGCCGGTGTGGGTGTTTTCTTAAACGGACATTAAGCCAGTCAACCCCAACATTAAACATCTTGGCAGGAGGGTAAACACTGTAACACTTCATTTTACCTGGCATCATCTACGTGATCAGAATACCAGGGTGAATCTTCCAGGTTGACTGAAGCTTACTGTTCAAGCCAAAGTGTATCATTTCATTTCTTTTAGGTCAGAATGTTTCTTTAAAAACCATTATTGGAGGGCCCCTGGGTGGCTCAGTGGGTTAAGCCTCTGCCGTCAGCTCCAGTCACGATCCCAGGGTCCTGGGATCGAGCCCACATTGGGCCCTTGCTCAGTGCAGAGTCTCCTTCTCCCTTTCTCCCTGTGCTCTCTCTCTCTCTCAAATAAATAATGCCTTTTTTTAAAAAAAAGATTTTATTATGGTTTTCTGCCCTCTATCACCACGTATAGTCAATATTCGGTGTAGAGGGAGGTCAAATGAGGTGGAAGACAAAAGGCCTTGGAGCCAGCCTGGCCCCACCAGCTGGTCATGACAGTGGACCTTGGCCAAGCTCTTGGGTCTCTTTGAGCCAGGTTCCCTGTCTATACCATGGGTAATCAGAGCCCCAAATCACAGGGCCACACATGTAAAGCAATTAGCACCCAACAATAAATCCTAGTTATCGAGCAGTGACTGAATGCCAAGCACTCTTGTAAATACTTTGGTCATCTGTCGACTCTTCAAAACTCTCGATGAAAAGTCATTATTATTCCCATTTTACAGATGAGGAAAGGGAGTTACAGAGAGGTGAGGTTATACCACCAGGCCGTCTGGCTCTGGCTTCTCCACTTACACCATTGCCCCTAGGTGCCTGGCCCAGAGGATGCTTTCCACCATCGGTAACAACCGCGACAGCTAGACGGTGTTACCGAGGGACAGGCCGAGGACGCGGCCATGGGACCACATAACGGGCTGAGCCCTCAGCGGCACCTGCCTGGGGTTGATGTTTAAGAACAGCCTCAGCTGCTGAGGTTTTTTTCTTTCTAATAGCGGAAAAGACAAAATGAGGTTTTCCCCTTTCTGTTTATCTGTTATTCCTGAAAAGGAAGAGAAAGTAAAGTGGGCATGTGCGAGGAGGTTAGAACCACAGAGCAGTAGAGGGGTGATTTCCCTCTCCCTGGCTCCAGATTGCAAGTACAACAGAGACATGACCAGATTCTGGAAACCGTTTTTTTCTATTTTCAGTGTGTCATTCTTTATTTCATACAGTGCTTTATTTAATGTTAATGATCTTCAGCTCTTTTTCACCATGATTCATGGAATCCCTCACTATTGGTACTTTCTTCTCAGTAGATGTTCCCCCTCTCCAAATTGCCTCTTTGGGGTGCCTACAAACCAGAGACTAATTTCAGACTCTATCAGAAGTGGTACATAGGATGTTGACCAAAATAAAAGACCTCTTATATATGAAGTTTAATTCTAACCAGCAAAGGCTGAAATCTTAGAACAAAGTATAACTAATAACATCAGATAACACTCTCACTCTTAAAGGTGCTGATTCTTTTTTTTTTTAAGAATTTATAGAAAATTTATTCAATTTGATTTTTGATTAACATAAATTGTATTACCTCTAAAAGATATACATATGCTTAGTGTTTAAGGAAACATTATTTTTAATTAAAGAAAAAGTTTATAGTAAAGGGAAAATACATTCAAAATATTTACCATTTTGAAATTCCAAAAACACTTTTTTCCCCTCTAAGTTTGTAGTCTTAATATTTGAGACTATGCTGAATAGAACTGTCTTATGCTTCTAATTATATTGTACAATGCCCTGATGTATGATGAATTGATTGTAAGATTATTTTCTTTACGGTAGACTTAGGTAGAAAAATGATGTATTTTTGGTGTCATGGTGTATAGCATACAATAAGTCCTCCAAGTTTGTTTTCATTATTACTATACATTTTGATAACAAATGTCTTTTAGGGTTTAGAAAATATGAAGTGTTATAGATTTCTTTTTTTTTTTATTGTTACTTAAATTTTTTTTCCCAGTGTTCCAAGATTCATTCCCCATTCCCCACACCCAGTGTTCCACGCTTTAGGTGTCCCCAGTACCCACCACCAGGCTCTCCCATCCCTCCACCCCCTTCCCTCCAAGTCCCTCAGTTTGTTTCTGTGTCCAAAGTCTCTGTTGTTTCGTTTCTCTCCCTGGATTACCCTAGTTCCCATTTCCTTTCCTTCTCCCGCTGTCCTCCAGGTTACCCCTCATGCACCGCAAGTAAGTGAAACCATGCAATACTTGACTTTCTCTTCTTGGCTTATTTCACTCAGCATAATCTCTTGGACTTTACCAAACATCTCCTAATGGCATGATTTAAGGATAACAGCAGGACTCTGATTTTTGCCTGATTTAAATCTTTGGCCTCGGAAATCTGTAACTAAAAATATTGGCACAAAATTAAACAGGAACATTTTATCCACGATACTCTGTTTCATTAACCGAGATGCTACATTTAATTCCTTGTTCTTCCTGGAAGCTGTTTGGAGAATGAAGACAAACGGGGGGTCAGAAGTGTAGACGAGCACAGGCTTCACGTTCACACACCAGCATTCAGATGCCAGCTCTGCTTGCTGAGTCGCATTGGTCGCTTTGAAATGTCGCTTCCATTACCTTGTGTGTAATGTGAGCAGAACAACGTCCCCTTCGCCTAGTTCTGGTGGAGCATTTAGCACAGGTGATTGCCATTCTACTGTGTCTCTTGGGACCATTTCCTTATCTCCGTCTCCCCTCTAACCTGTAGTTCGTGAAAACCTCTTCTTTGATTCAGGCTGTTTTTTTCTTCATCACTACTGCATCGGTAATACTTGTTCTCACCTGAGTTCTCAAATCCATCCTTTTCGTGACATGTGGAGTCTTCACCAAATAATTCTTGTTCACTCCTGATGTTCATTGCTTCTCCAGCCATAAATGTGCCCTTGCGCAGAGACCGTCTCCCTCATGTCTGGCTGAGTCCTGGGTGCTCACTAAATGCCTCATCCAGTGGTCTCCCATTCACTCTGACCCAGACCACAGCCATCCTCCCTTGACCCTGCTAGCTTCTGCCATCGTCCAGATTTCAGTTAATGTTTCTGAGCTTATTTTCTCAACTGTGAGATGAGTAGGGAAATAGTGCCTATCTCCCAGGGTTATTGAGAGGTTTGGAGTATATGTTAATCCATCTTAAGGGCATAGAAGTGCCTGGCCCACGGTCAGTGCTGCTAATGGTCTCTGTGTTCATTAATGAAACAGTCACGTAAGTGACATAACTTTCAGATGGATGTCCTCTAACACCACAGCGTCTTTCCAGACAAAAACCAAGAAGATCAGGGCTACAGTGCTGTCCTAATTGCTTGGCTGTCTGCTAGTTATAGTAATTTTATAGTTATCTGGCTCATGTTGCGAGAAGTTTAATGGTACTGTATGAGAGGATAACTATGAGACCTAATTAGTCATAGCCTTACATTCATCTTAATATTGAGAAAAAGGATTTGTGACCCTTTAGCTTCATTTATCTTGACTGAAAGACTACGTTACCTGGATAGCTGGTAGTGACCAGTACCGCATGTGTGCGTGTCCCTGTGTGTGTGTGTGTGCAGACATGTGTGCGTCTGGTAGTTTTATGATGTTCCTGGTGGTGCCTGGAAACCCAGAGGGGTGTGGTTAGACTTCCTTGGATAAAGAAGCTAATTGGAGAGACTAGTGAGTCATGTATTTCTGTGATTATCCTACTGAGCTCTGCTGGATTTTTCCTGCATCTAGCCAGGAAGATAGCAGGCAGACTGATTTCTGGACATGCATGTCAGTAGCTTGGATGTTATACTTGAGCGCTTGACAGGGGGAAAAAAAAGCAAATAAGTTGTTACCCTGAAAACATTTTTTAATGACTGGAGCTGGGATTTGACTTTTAAAATGCCATGGTTTTTGACTTTGCAGAGTAAAATACCTCTAAACCTGACAGGTGTTTGCTTATTTTGAACTAGAGTTGTGTGTGTCATAAATTTATTGGAATTTACAATCCTAAATTACTCATGGGATAAATGTTGCCCGTAGCCTATTGCGCTTTAACGATGTTCCGCTCGGAAACAGTGTTGTCTTTGGTTTCTAAATGAGTTGGGAGAAAATGCTGCAGTCTATGTATTAGTGTGTTCGTTCTAATTTTAAAGAAAGACTGAGCGAGAGAAAGGAACCCACTCACCCGCAAAGTTACAAGACAGCTGAGCTGCCATGAAAGCTTGGTGGGTGAGGGGTAGGTTGTGTCCCATCTCACTCAGCTGGACTCTTGTCCAAAGAGGAGTTTCTCTGGGTTAATCTTCTCAGGACTCCAATTTTGTACCTATTGATCCTTCTCTCAACTTCAGATCATTCCTTTGCCACTTGATCTGTATTGTAGATTTTGCTTACTTCTAAACATTTTAGGCGAAGTTCATCAGATAATTTTGGAAATTTTTCTTGAACTGTGCATTCTGCTCAATATTCTGGGGAAACGTTTTGGCTCCACTCACTTTGTTAATGCTGGTTACATCATTATGGGAGCTATAGATTTCTTGGGCGTGCAAAATGATTGCATATTCATGAACATCTTCAATCCTGAAATATTTGTAAATAGCTTGGCAATTTTTTTCCATAGGTGGCCTATTAAAATGATTAGGTCTTTAATTGTTCGCACAGAAAGAATTGGTGCTTAAAGAGCACCATCTATTTGATCAGTAATGTTTCTGCACTAAGCAGTTTGGATTATGAACATATAAGTCACCTTCCTTAAACAAAGTATAAGAGATGCTATTTTCCGCTTAAGAATGATTCAAGTTTGAAAATGTCAATAGATGCAAAAAGCCACCCTAGAGCTTTGCTCTCTCGAAAGAAAGTAGAGAAGGAATGACATAGTCAATGTTAACTGTCACCAGATGAAGAGAAATCAGATTGTCAGGCCTGGATCTATAACATTCTTGCCAAAGTAGGACCTCATTTACACATACAGATCTTCATACCCTTTGCTAAGAAAAGCATCTGTGGCAGTTTAGATGTTTGTGCGTTTGCCAAAGATCTTTCACTCTGAATAAAGTAAATGTCATGTCTGTTGTTTATCTCAAATTCAGCAGAGTATTTTTAAAGAAATATTTGCGGGGGAGGGTCGAGGAAAGGAGGTTGGGGAGCTCCAGTTAGTGGGGTGTGGCAGTTCTGTGACCAGTCCTCCAGTGTCGGACCAGATCTGGAAAAATCTGCTCAAAACGGATACTTTGCACCCATGAACTCCAAATGTCCTTTTGGAGTGACAACACAAGAAATTGGAATGGGGAGTCTTCCTGAATCTATACCTAGTCTGTCAACACCCAAAAAATCCAGTTAATTCAGTCTAACTGATTATTTGGCATCGTGTAGACACAGCTGTCTTGAACTAAAATTTTGAACACTTAAACATAGATGGCATTGTACCCGAAGCCAGCTGGTCCAACGGCAGCTCTCTGCAATGGTGTGCAAAGATGGCTGCCGCTTCAGGGACGGGAAGTGGGTCCCAGTGCTCCAAGTTCAAGCTGGGCCCCACTGAAGAGCAATTATACACACACACACACACACACACACACACACACACACACACACACGTTGGGTTCTGATAGAATTTCTTGACAAATAGGTACCCTTAGGAAATTCAGACTTTCAGTTAAGAGTATGATGTGGCGATGTAACTATGTACATTGCCTTAAGTATTTTTTTTTGTAAAAGCGGTAATTCCCTATGTACTTAAATAAAACAAAAAAAAACCCTGTATTTTATGTAGCTTCTAGGCATTCAAATTCATAGTAAGAAGAGTAAAATACATCTTGAGCCTTTTTTTGAGGACATCTACTTCGGGTGATACAATTCGATCTACTCCTCACACAAATCAAATGTTTGTCTTTAATACTCCCCTGTCGGCATTCCTTGTTTTATTGAAGTATATTCTGTGTGACTGAATATCATTTTATCCCCACAGATGACATGGAAGCCATTCCTGTCAAACAGTTTGTGAAACACATTGGTGAGCTCTATTCTAATAACCAGCGTGGGTTTTCTGAGGATTTTGAGGTAGGTTTCAAAACTGAAAATTAATTTCCGGAAACCTGGATTTTTATAAACTTGAAATGAATCCATTCAGGCATAGCAAAAATAATACCGGGAAAAGTTGGAGATGGTTTTGTCTTTTATCTTCACACTTCTCCTTCTGACAGGCATTCTTTTGCCCCCAAAAGACTGTGTGGGAGGGGGTCGGTTGCTCAGGTCCTGCACATGCGCTTGCAGAAAAGATCAGACTTAGTGGTGGAAAAGAGGCAAGGCCCCGAGTTCTGTCTTCGTGGTAATCCTAACTGGGACAGCAGCCCTCGTGCCAAGGGCAGGGTTCGTCTCTCTGGGCTGCATGAGGTGTAGAGGAGGCAGCAGATTTGCAATATGAGACCCGGGTTGCTGGCTGGTCGGGAGGCAGTGTGCTTCCCCACCCTGGGACCCGTCACCCCCTCGCCAATGGCCCGGCTTCCTCACTCTTAGAAAGGGCGCTCAGGTCCCGGACATCCCGAGGTTGGGGGAATGTGAGTGGAGCCCATCCTTGAGGGCACCAGTTACCTGTTAAGCCCCTGCAGAGGTGGACGGTGGCGGGTTTGGCGATGATTAGCTCTTGGAGAGAAGCTGGGGCCAGCACAGCCCTGTGATTTTAAGAACTGTCATGCGGGAAACAAGGTAGAGCGCGGCACGCACCGCCCTGCCAGCTCCGGGTTCCGTGCCAGTTCGGCGGTGACAGGCTGTCAATGAGGAGCTATTAAACAGACTGCCCTTTTCTTCACTGAGGCGCTTAACCAAGGCACATCTCTGGCAGTAAGAGTTGGTGCCGAGGAGGCCAAGTTTTCATGGCAGCTCAGCTGTCTTGTAGCTTTGCGGGTGAGTTGGTTCCTTTCTCTCGTTCAGTCTTCCTTTAAAATGGAAGTGACGCTGATGATGCTGAACTGCCCACCTCTTTTCACAGAATGGGTTTCAGGGATTAAATGATGTCATGGAAGGGAGGCACAATGAGAAACGAACACGCGACCACAATACCCCGCATCTCTGCAAACTCAGAGTCCCCTGAGGTCATCGGAATGACATCTGGCTTTAAAGGCAGCCTTTCTCTTAGTTTTTTTGTTTGTTTTTCGGAGCAAAACCAAAGCAAAGGTAGGAGAGGGAAGGAACTCTGATTCATTCAGCAAAGTCCCATATATCGTGGGACAAACAAAAACATGTCAAGTAGTTAATGCGGCTGTTAGATGCTTACCCAAAAGGTGTCTATTCAAGTACAAAGAACAGTGTTTAAAGTCAAACATTTTGTATTCATGAGGACAGCAAATGTGTGTGCTGTTGAAGTGATTTAGTTCAATTGACTGTTGGCTGGATGACTGAGCAAGAATATTGAGGCATTTAACAATGTTGACGGTATTCAGGACAAACATTCATCCTCTGGAGAACAGAATTTGATCAGGATGACCAAATGCAACTCCAGTTTCTCAATTATTTATGATTTGAGACCCGGGTGCTATTCATCACAGCTGGTTTTGACACCATTTAATTATTCAAAATAATCAGCTGTACCTCTATAAACTGGATCTGACTTAAAATGAGCTTTGCTGCATCAAAATCAAGCCTGTTAACAAATTCTGGGCATTTGCACCCTATTTCTGTCTTAAAAAAAAAAAATACTGTGGCTAGAAGCTTTTGTCTCCTATATTGAACTTCATCGCTTAAGTCTTATTAACTGGTGGTGAAGGGGGTCTCCAGAGGGTAGGGACAAGGGAGGCCTTGTTCTGCAGTTGTCATTTCACCCTTCCTCCTGGTCTGAAGGTGGAAAATCAGAGCTATTCAGAATGGAAGACTGTCCTTTCTTCTGAAAAGAGCAATAAGGCAGCAACATAAAAAGGGAGACAGGAGACAGAACAAGTCCTTAATATACTGGCATCTTCCCATTGAGGGAGATTTCAAAGTATTTCACAACAATGGTGGGATTTGCTTTCGGCAGCTCTGCTGAAAAGGACAAGTGGTGGCAGGCTATTTAAGAAATTATTAAGGCTGTTTTATAAATGAGATACTAATGGGCTATAAAAGGAGGTCAGGAAAAGAGATTTTTGTGTGATTTAAAGAGAAAATTGGGGCTCCTGGGCAGCTCAGTCGATAGAATGTACGGGTCTTGATCTTGGGGTTGGAGGTTTGAGTCCCACGATGGATATAGAGATCACTTAAAAGTAATCAAAAATCCTTAAAAAAAGACAAAGAAAAACAAAAGAGAATGCTCATTATGGTAGGAGAGGAGTAAAGTCAGCCCTAGATTTCCAGCTCTTTTTATGTGGAAGAACGGTGGCCAGCATTTACTTAGCGCTGCACATGGCTTATTTTCATTTGTTCCTCAGAACTACCCCGTACCAGCATGCTGTTCCGTGGTGCCCATTTTACAGATGAGGAAACTTCCTCCACGGGAACACTGAGGCTTTGGGTGGCTCAGTTTTGAAATGGCAGAAGTTGGGGTTTAAGCCCAGGCTGCCAGACTCAAGCCCCCCCTGTGTAACCCCAAGGCCCTCCAGACTCTCATTAGTGTGCTGCGGTGACCTTGACTCAGAAGGGAAAAAAAAAAAGCCTGGAATTACAAATGATTTGTCTAAAAATGATGATGCAGCTGATAAGCCAAAAGTAGGGGTGGGGGGAGGGCAGGAGAGGAAACAGCCAAAATAAGGAGCTCCGCACCCCACTTAAAAGCCCTGGGAACCCATTACATGATCTTTACAGCCTATAGCCTTCCAGAGAGTTGAGAATCTGACTTATAAAAATCTTATACAACATCTGCATAGAGGCCTCAAGTTAGTCAACTCATCTTAAAATTATAAATACCATTGAACAGGTGCTCTATGGTCATTAAGATAAAAGCACTTCACCTGGCAGCTTTGAGCACCAGTTACTCTGTGGACATGATACAAAGTACAGAGTTGAACTTGAGAGTTTGCCCTCTAGGAGTTCAGTCTGGTAGAGGTGGAGACCAGAGTGGGCAAAGCAAAATACATGCTAAATACAGATAGCAAGTTCCAGGGGAGGGCAAAGAAGAAGAAAAGCTTCTATAAATTTTGATTATTTCCCCAGAATTTCTATTTGCCCCATCTTATTTTAAAATCTTGGATGGAAGTGGGGGGGGGAATGGTGAATAGCTGTCATATTTTCAGAACTTTGCTGTTTGGAGGAGAAGGAGAAAAATGATTCTCTGGTAATTTTGAGGCTTTGTGTAGAGGTGATGCAGCGAGCATTCAGTCGTGGTCAGATGAAGTTTGGAGACTGTTAAGAGCTGGCAACATTATACCTCTAGCAGATTTTTTAGTCACTGGAAATAACATCAGTCCTCCTCTTGGGATGGCGTTCCATGACTCTGTTCCCTTGGCTACTTGAGCTGACTTGAACCTCACTCTCCCCGGCCTCCGCAGTCTCCATCCAGAAGGCTTCCAAGCGCGCAGTGCTAGCCTTATCTTTCAGCAGGAGAGAACTCCGAGGCCATGTGGGTTCACAGAATTAATAGGCCGCGGTCAGGAGCATCACAAGTTGGAAGGCTGAGTGCAGAGACGCGGCCAGAGGTCCAATACCCCTTGACAAGACCCTTTGGGAGAATCACCTCACTCACAATTAACTCTAGCCAAGCTAAATTTGGGCCAGTTGCTCATCTTAAATCAGGAGAACAAAGCTTTGTCCACCTGAGCCCATGTGCTCGAGGGATCCGTGGCTACAATCACTTTATGTAAGGTGCAGCATTCCAGTGTCGCCAGTGACACATAATAGGTGTCCCCAGATGCCCCGGAGAGGGGGGGGGTTCATGCCACATGAGACTGCAGCCTGCAAGACGGCAGAAGAGGACGCTGAGTCCCTGTGACAAAATGCCACTTAGGGTCTGAAATGTCTGAACATCTATAAACCCTTAGCCTGAAGAAAACCATAGTTGAGGTTTTTATGAACTGTGGAGAGAGAGAGGGAGGAAGGGAGGGAGGGAGGACGGAGAGAGAAAGAGAGAGCCAGAATTCACAAGTAGTATATGAAAAATAATTGCATTTTATAGACCTACTGCAGGAAATCCTGTGGCTTTTTCAAAGGGCACAGAGGTAACACTGTCCGGGAATGGGAAAGGAACTGGTGGAAGAGAGGATGGAACCTTGAAAGCTTGACTAAGGAATCTAAGTTCCATCCAGAGATTTCTGAGGAAGAGAATAACGGAGTCAAAGCAGCAGCATTTGAAGGCGTTGGGTGTGGCCACAGCTTGCAGCCTGGGCGGAAGCAGGAAGATGGCCTGTCCTGGGTACCCCGCAGGGCCAGCTCTGGGTCGGACGCAAGGCAAGCACCAGGCCCTAGTGATGAGCTAAAGTGACCAGCTTCGGGGGCATGGTCCCCTTCACACAGCTGTAGGCTGCCTGAACTCACACCCTGAAACTGTTCTGTATGCTCAGTCTAGCACGGGTCACCTGGTCCAAAGTAGGTCCTTCTCAGCTTCCTTTGGGAAAAGCTGAGTAACCTGAAAGATTTCCACATGTATTTTTATTCCGTCATGATTTGGCATCGAGCCACAGAATTCCCGGTAGGACAGTAGGTCTCCAGGTGCCTTTCCAATAGCTTCTCACCTCACTCACTCCAGGAGCAGATGATCTCCCCCATTCTATCTCCCAGGAATTCTGAGTATACCAACTTGTGGTGTTTTTGTTTAAGTTGTCCTTTTTTTTTTTACATCTCTTGTTTTCACTTGGCTTTTTTCTGTGATTTTGTGCCTGTCGATACTCAGGATATTCATTTTGAGAATTCCAACTCTGTTACACGGACAGTGAAATACAAACAAGCTTCAATCTTAAACTGTTTGTCAGACTGCCGAATAGGTAACGTGGCTATACACAGTCCATCAGCCAGTGTCACTTCAAAGGGTTTTAACACCTATTAAAATCAAATTAACTTTGAAATGCCAGTTCTGATGGAGAAAAGCCACTCCAGGATCAGATGATATTATCAGCATCTAAATGAGCCGAACAGTTCTGCAAGGAATTACGGATGGCATTATTATCCACAAGACAAAATCAGAAGGCCTTAGGCAAACCCCTCGGGTTCTCATAAAATCAGATTTAGCATTATTTATGACTATTCTTTGTTTTCTGTCATTCACATAATTGGAAAAGTGAAATAGAGGCAACGGATCAGACCCAGGGTCTTAGATAACAAAGAGTTTGATTGGCCGTATTGAATGACTGCTCTGAACAGGGCAGACAGCTGCTTCCAAGCAGTCCTGGTCAATTGCATTATATTATAATAAAGGCATGAGCTCACTCCATAGTTAGGGTGGTCAGACGCAGACAATAGGGGAGAAAAATCTATACACCAAGTGAATCTCAAACTAAAGGACAGAAAGCTACCTTCTCTTTGTACAACATGCTTTAGCAAACCAGCCCATGCCAAAAGTGTGACCTTCAAAACCCCAAAACAAAGGGATGTCCACTCATGTCAGGTATTGATGTATAGATTGAATTAATGTCTTCCAGACTACCAATCTTTTTTCAAAAGTTTTCTTCTCCTGAAACTACTGAAAAGAGTATGCCTCACGTGTTCAAGGCGATTCTAAAGGGCCAGTACCCCCCAAATACTTGGAGTAGAGGTAGCATTGCTTGTGTCTTGGAGATGTTAAGATACCAGACTCATCACTGTGTCTATCCTTTACCTCAGCTTAGAAAAAAGAACCAAAGGCATCCTGAGTCCCCTTTAAACCCACATTTGTGAAATCATAGGTTATAAACCATTTTAGAAGAGAAAATAGCAGAGTTTATCTCATTTAGGAAATGTAACAAAAGGTTAAGAATTGTGAAACATACACTGCCCCCAAGAGTTGTGCTGAAATAATCCCTTTGGACTTTTTTTTTTTTTTAATGGACAACTGGGAAGGTCTGCAGTTCTGAAAAATGGAACATACTTCTTCCAAGAATCAGGAGTTCAAGATTTTGGTCTCTTTGCATGGATAGTGACCCTTTGTTTTTAGACTTTAGATTATTTTATTATAGTGAGTTCGCTCCTCCATGGAGAGAAGAGAGGGACCCCTCACTGGGAAGTATTTTGTGACTATAAAAGACAGCCAGTTCCTTGTTTTCATTGTGCCTAATGTAAATGCTATGGAAAACATCCAAACTTGCTGTGCATCTCCTTTGTGGAGAAAAAAAAAAAAGAAAAAAGTCTCCATGTACCTAAACTCTGTTACATCTGTTACATGTAAAATATTTCTCCTGATGATTTTCTGTGGCTTGATCCTGCTCTTTGTAGCAGCTGTGCACTGCTGATGACTTCCCTTGGTAGTTAACGCTAGTACTTTCTTGGGTTTTGAACCACACACTGTCGGAAAATTTGACTTTACAACAACCTTGTATTATGGTAATGGGTGATGTTTATATTCGTGGCAAAGGTGGCTGAAGAGTTGCCTACTAAAGAAGGAGAGTTTAAATGAATTCAGAAATAACTCATCAAATCTATATATATTTGAGCCACATGGGACAGGTCATTGGGCTAATATAGTAGTGTCACTTCAGGAGGGAGGATAATCATTTCACGCTCTGATAGTTATAAAAGGAGGTATAGAGGCACCTGGGTGGCTCAGTTGGTTAAGCAACTGCCGTCGGCTCGGGCCATGATCCCGGAGCCCCAGGATCGAGTCCCACATCGGGCTCCCTGCTCAGCAGGAAGCCTGCTTCTCCCTCTCTCACTCCCCCTGCTTGTGTTCCCTCTCTGGCTGTGTTTCTCTCTGTCAAATAAATAAAATCTTTTTAAAAAATAAATAAAATAAAAATAAATAAATAAAAGGAAGTATAGGGTCTATGCTCAGATGTAAAAGATGGTGGAGCTTCTACTTCTGCTTGAAAATTCTCATTCATTCTTTACAGCTCAGGTGAATGATGTGTCCGAAGCCGCCTTCTGTGCTCCTACCATAGCTTCTTGAGGCCTTTTTTCTATTAATCACATTCGACTCTCATTATCTTTTGGCATGTTTTCCTACCCCATCAGGCTGTGACATGGTCAAAGAGACGTAGGATGTTTTGTAATCCCCAGGCCTAGGTCACAATCTGGAATGAAGTAGCTGATTGATGAATTAGTAAAAAATGAAATCCTTTTATCTTTTTCACATCCTTTATATGTTTGTTATGAATATGTCCATTATTTCTGAAGTTGAGTTTGGGGAGGTAATGGTGGCCACAGCTAGGGAGTGAGTAAATATTCATGTTTTTGGATATTCAGTTCCTTTCTTCCTGCATCCTTGTTAGAACATCGAAACTGTGTCTAAAATCTTTGAAATCTTGATGTTTTTTTCACCAGGAAGTCCAACGCTGTACAGCCGATATGAACATCACTGCAGAACATTCCAATCATCCAGATAACAAGCACAAAAACAGATACATCAACATTTTAGCATGTAAGTAATAAACTGTAAACTATCTTCAACTGTGTGGAAATTAAATCTTCATGCTGGGGATAAGCTGAAAGCCAAGCAATCAGAATCAGGAATGCCAAGAGAAAATTATACTCGACAGTTAACCTCTCATTAGCCCATCTTCAACAGGGGATAGGAAGAAGTGGGGCCATTTACAGCCCCCTGAGTCTTTCATTAAACTGTCAGATCTCCGCTTAAGAATAAGGTAATTCAAAGAAACGTTCTGAGCTTCATGGTTCTCTCATGAAGTGATTTCATACCAGACACTGGGAAGTTTGAATGTCCTGTGGCTCCCTAGACCTTGTTTTTAAGTGTGAAAAGCCAAGGTTTTAAATAAGATAATGAATGCTGAAAATGGAATCACTAAGATGAGTTTCTAAGACTAGGTAATATACCTTCAGTGGTCTGTACCTTAAGGGATGGAGCCACCAGTCCTTGGGGCCCATGCATTTCATCCTTCCTGCCATATTTCCTAGGTCAGGAGTACCCTCATGGTCAGGGATGCAAACACATAAGCATTCTTCTTACAGAGCCTTACGGGAATACCCTAGGAGCACAGGCTACTTCTGTGGCTACAATGCTACTTCTCCTAGACATTGGGGGTTTGGGTCACTGGAAAATAATATATGCTTTGATACTAAAGGCAGGGGCATGGAGTGCTGGGGTGGCTCAGTCATTAAGCATCTGCCTTCAGCTCAGGTCATGGTCCCAGAGTCCCAGGATCGAGCCCTGCATCAGGCTCCCTGCTCAGCGAGAAGCCTGCTTCTCCTTCTCTCACTCCTCCTGCTTGTGTTCGCTCTCTAGCTGTGTTTCTGTCAAATAAATAAATAAAAATCTTAAAAATAAATAAAGGCAGAGGCACACATGTTGATGGTTAACATACACTATGGTAAGGGAAACATTCCATAGGATTTTATAGTGCATTAAATTGAACCATTTAAATTTGAACACTGCTGTAGATAAAGCTTTTTATAATGCTTTAGTAAGATAAAAATCACATACCATATGAAATTCACCCATTTAAAGTTAATTTATATTTAAATGAAATTTAAATATAAACTGAATTTCAGTGGTGTTTAGTATATTTGCAGTTGTACAACCATCACCACTATCTAACTTTGGAACATCTTCAGCATCCCAACAAGAAACCCCATACCCATTAACAGTCGTTCCCAATCCCTCCCTTTCCCTCACCCCTAGAAAGCACTTACCTACTTTCTTTTGCTATATTTTTGCCAATTCTGGACATTCCATATAAATGGCATCATAGAACATGATGCTTTTGTGTCTGGGTCTGTTCCCCTTAGCATGATGTTTGTTGTCGCTTAGATCAGTACTTCATTCCTTTTTATGGCCGAAAAATACTCCACGGTATGGATATGCCACATTGTGTTTATTCATTCCTCATTTGATGGACATTTGGGTTGTTTCTGCTTTTTGGCTATTATGAGTAATGCTGCTATGAACATTTGTGCAGACATATATTTTCAATTCTCTTGGATATATACTTAGGAGTAGAATAGCTAGGTCATATGGAAACTCTATGTTTAACATTTTGAAGAACTGCCATACTGTTTTCTAAAGTGGCTATACCATTTTATATTCCCCCCAGCAATATGAGTCCCACTGTCCATATTCTCATCAACACTTGTTACTTTTATATATCTATGTCTATAGATATTTCTAGGCTAATGAGTGTGAAGTGGTATTGTCATTTTAATTTGCATTTTCCTAATGATTAGTAATATTGAGCATCTTTTCATGTATTTATTGGCCATTTGTAGATCCTCTTTGGGGAAATATCTATTCAAATTCCTTGTCCCTTTGTCTTTTTGTTGCTGAGTTGTAGGAGTTCCATATATGTTCTGGATATGAATCCCTTATATAGATAAATAGTTTGCAAATACTTTCTCCCACTCTGTTCATTGTCTTTTCACTTTCTTGGTGGTATCCTTTGAAGCACAGATTATTTTAATTTTGTTGAAACATAATTTTTCTTTTGTTGCCTGTACTCTTGGTGCCATGTCTAAGAAACCACTGCCTAATCCAAGATCATGAAGATTTCAGCTTTGTTTATATGCAAGTTTTTCAGGTTTAGCTCTTAAATTTAGGTCTTTTACCCAAAGAACTCTTATGTATATGAAGTAGGGTCCAAGTTTATTCTTTTGCTTGTTGATAGCCAGCTTCCCTGGCACTGTTTGTAGAAAAGACTCTTCTTCCCCCCATGAATTGTCTTGGAGCCCTTATTGAAAATCAACTTACCATAAATGTAAGAGTTTATTTCTAGACTCTTAGTTCTCTTCTGTTGATCCATATGTCTATCCTTAGGCCAGTACCCATTCGTCTTTATGACAGACTATAGCTTTGTATTTTGAACTCAGAAACTGACTACTCCAACTTTGTTCTTTTTCAAGATTGTTTTTGTTATTCTTGGTCCTTTATCTTTCCCTATCGATTTTAGGATCAACTTTTCTATTACTGGAAAAGATGTATCTGGGATTTGGATAGGCATTGCATTGAATCTATGGATGAATCTTAACAATACTGTCTTCCATCCATGAAGATGGGATGTTTTTCCATTTACTGAGGTCTTTTATCATTCTTTCAATGACGTTTTATAGTTTGCATTTTGTTACACTTCTTTTATTGAATTTAAGTATTGTTTTTGATGTTATGGTAAATGGAACTGTTTAATTTTGAGATCTTTCATTGTGTATAGAACTACCATTGCTGTTGTTTTAACATTGATCACATAGCCTACAACCTTGGCTGAACTCATTTATTCTAACAGTGATTTTTTTTGTGGATTCCTTAGAACTTTTAGATATAAGATAATGTCATCTACGAATAGAGTTTAACTTCTAGTTCTAGATAAAGTCTTAAAAGAACCACAAGTTGGGCGCCTGGGTGGCTTAGTTGGTTAAGCGACTGCCTTCGGCTCAGGTCATGATCCCGGGGTCCCGGGATCAAGTCCCACATTGGGCTCCCTGCTCGGCAGGAAGCCTGCTTCTCCCTCTCACTCCCCCTGCTTGTGTTCCCTCTCTGGCTGTGTTTCTGTCAAATAAATAAAATCTTAAAAAAAAAAAAAAAAACCACAAGTCATTTTAGATTAAGAGTATAGGTTCCACTTATGTGAGAGAATGAGGAGGTAACAGAACAAGAAAGAGTCAAACTTTGCTTTTCTTTCCAGTCTTTGAATGGATAGAGTCTGACAGTATTTGTTGGCCAGCGTACTCAAGGTTCACCTTGCTGTGATTATAAGGATTTTTCCATCTATATAATACCTCATTTCTAACCATGTAAGTCAGACAGGGATACACACATATGCCTTGAGTATACTCACACATACCATTCTCTCCACCGTGGCAATCCTTACTTCTGGTCACCTCAGTGCTTGGCTGAAAGTATATGGCAAAAAGGAGGGAGGAAGTCAAAGCAGTGTCTGCATGATACGCCCAAGGATCATGGTGTTGCTTGGAAAGTGTACCTTCTGTGGTTTGATAGGTGTACTCTCACCAGTCCATTTATGGTGTCACTTACACAGATTCAGATTAGATGCATTTTTATTTGCCTAAATTCAGAAAGTTGGATTCTGGTGTTTATGATGCCCAGTCAGATTCTGGGCACTCAACCATCATCTTGGTCTACCCTATATTAAGAGCTTGGTATAGCAAAAACCAGGCTGGAAATGTCATGAAACAACTTACTGTGCAGAAATTAAATGTATGAAGAGCCTTTTCTCAGAACCATTACAACTTTCAAGTGTATATGGGTGCTACCGTACCACTTCCTGTATTAATCTATTTAGACAGGATGTTATCTTTTAGATTAAGTATGAATGTTGCAGCTTGAAGAACATGTATTCTTGTCAATCTGAAAAATAATATGCAATATGGTGTTACTGAGCCAAGGCTAGTGGTTTGTATTCAATTTGTGGGGAAAATTGTCATTTGGAGCTTATTTCTAGTAGGCAGCCGTTCTGCATAGCAAGTGTAGTCTGAGAGTTTGTCGGAACAACAAAACACAAGTCACAGTCACAAGAATGAAGAGGGTTTTCAAAAACTGCTTGATAAATAGTCTGAGGTCATTAAAGTCTAGGCTAAACCACTCTTTGGACTTCTTCTTGAACTGGACTTTATGATTATAACCAGAAATGTAAATTTACTTTTGCCCATTCTGTTCCTAGCTACAGAAAATAAAATTATGATCTTCACTTCTTTTTATTTCATTTGCTCTCCTAAAAATTCAAGCTCGCTCTGCTGGGCAACAAGAGGCATAAAGAGGCATATATCTCACTCTCCCCCCCACTTTTGTGTTCATAAACTGAGGTTAAGTGGATCTTCAGTTCTGATCATTGACCATATTTCTGCAATGAGATTAATCTCAGGAATGGCTCTGGTTTCTTCAATTACTTAGGTTCTATTGGGGTAGAAGGGAGTCTAACAGAATTTAACAAAGGAATCTCCTGAAAATAGATGTTCAACAAATAGGTGTTGTTTGGACCTAATGACACAGTCACCTTTGTATATTTGTGTTAATGGAAAAGGGACATGGCCATGGGCAATCAAAGGCCTTGGTTCTAAAATCCAGGACAAGGATACCTTAGAGGGTTGCAATTTGAAATCATTTTACATGAACTAACAAGGGCTTCGGTTCACATTTCTTGAGCACTCACAGGTCAGAACATGATGTAGAAATGTCCCTGTGCTTTTAAGATGGGTTTCAATGCTATATCTTTAAATTTTTAGCTGTTGTTCTGCGAAAAGTTTTCTTGGGGCACTCTGGGAGATGCCGCATTGCCTATTTGCCTTGTTTTCTGCTTTAGAATGCTCGTAGTTTGTGAATTACACATTTTGTTTTTGCTTTTTTTTTTTTTATCCTCTATAGATGATCACAGTAGGGTGAAGTTAAGACCTTTACCAGGAAAAGACTCTAAGCACAGCGACTACATTAATGCAAACTATGTCGATGTAAGTCAGAAATGTTTTATAAACCTGTTTCTCATAATTGAAGAGTGCCACAGAGACTGTTGAACATGTTTTAATACTCCACAGAGCTTTTCCTAAAAACACAGCCTTTTCAATTTGGAAGGCACTGAATTATTAACTGGTCTGTGGTACTGCTTTCATCTTACTTTGTGCTGTGTCATCTTTGAAGGGTTACAACAAAGCGAAAGCCTATATCGCCACCCAGGGACCTTTAAAGTCTACATTTGAAGATTTCTGGAGGATGATTTGGGAACAAAACACTGGAATCATTATCATGATTACGAACCTTGTGGAAAAAGGAAGAGTAAGAGCCTCTTGGCTTAATATCTTTATCGTGTACCGTCATTCAAAACCTCTTTATGGAGCCCCTGCTGTAGGATAGGAACCTGACCCAAGTGTAAAGAGTTGAGGAGACAGAAAGCATCCTCTCTTGCCCCTACCTTGCTTGTGGTCTGGTGGGAAACAGCTGAATGCTTACAAGAGGAAATTAAACATAGCAAGAGGGATGAACAGAATATTAGAATGGGGATGCTGTAAAAGGGATGGATACATCCTCTAGGACTGAGATTTTGTAAAGGAGCTAATATGCGAGGTAAGCTGTGAACGATGAGGAAGGAGAAGGAGTTAGAGAAGGACCTTCTAAGAGACAGGACAGAAAGCACAACAAACAGGAAAGTAGGAAGAAACAGTACAGTGGGTGAACTACTGATAGTTTGGAGAAGGGGAAGGGGAAACACGGTTGAAACACCTTGACCATCATTAAGAGAACCTTTTTATAAGATGATTAATATTTTGGAGTTAGTAGATTAGGAGTGTACATGATGCTGATTTAGGCTAGAATAAAGGCTAAGCCTCAAATTCATTACTCAGGATTGGTACATCTTCATCTTGACTATGGAGTCCCCATTTCACCTTTGGTGACCCAAGTGGTAAAAATGAAGATTTTCACTGTTACAAGACTCTCTTGCAATTTGGAAGGTATCCCAGCCTCCTAACATAGCCAGCTGTATTTCTTATAGGCCAAGTACAGGTTTCTTTCTGAGGCCCTCTTTAAAGTACATTGTTGAAAGATGATCGTGAATATATGAGACCCATTGCACAGATGATCTTGGCCAAAGTTGTCCCAAGGTTAACCTCTTCAGAGGTAGGTCTACCTCCTAAGCCATCGGGCCCATATGTTCCTTTTTCAGTTCAACTACATGGTGATAGTACTGTTTTAAAGACACTGGAAATCACATTACCAACAGTACAATTGCAGGATAAATTGCAGTTGGAGCTGACAACTTTTTCCTTTTTGCAGCGAAAATGTGATCAGTATTGGCCAACAGAGAATAGTGAGGAGTATGGAAACATTATTGTCACACTGAAGAGCACAAAAGTACATGCCTGCTACACTGTTCGTCGTTTTTCAGTCAGAAATGCAAAAGTGAAAAAGGTATTGAAGGGATATGGGTGGGCTGCCAGGGCATCTCTCTTTAAACTTGTATGAAAATTACTGTACAACCAAGGCCAATTTTCAGAACCAACTTGGCTTTAAAAAAGTATTTTTAAAAAACATTTTTTCACAACTCCTTTGATTGACATCAATGTATGCTGTGAAAGATACTGGCAGAGCACATAATAGAATTTAACTGGCCTGATTAAATTCTTTAATCTCCTCGTGAAAGCTTCTTTAAAAAAAAAAAAAGAAAAGGGACTCCTAGGTCTCGGTGACCAGCAACTCAAGCAGCATCTGTTTGTGGATTTAGCTCTTCAGTAGCAACCTTCTGATAGTTTTCAAGCATTATTTTCCCAAACTATGTCCCAAGGAATGCTAACCCTGCAAGATGCTTGCAAGGAGACTGTGCTATTTAATAAGTATGGAAAATGAACACTACATAGTATGCATTTACCTTTAGAAATATGCAACGCATACAAGTGGCCAGAGCGCTAGTTAAAAAACCTCTTTAACTTTTTTTTTTTTTTTTGCTTAGTGTTTCCTAATGCAATGCGACATTGCCCTTTCCAATAGGACCGTTAACATCCAATTTCCACACTTGGTGGAAAGTGCTGGTTTCAAGTTATCTCAATTTCTTTTGTTCAAAATCTGCTGTTCCATCAAGATTCATGGGCCACGACAGCACTATTGGGAAGTCTAGGTAGATGTTCATTAAGAAAAGGTCAAGTCATTGCTCTAGAAAGACTTAGGAATGGCAGTTGTTTGGAGCAATGGGTGTGATTTTTTTCTTTTTTTTTTTTAGTCTTGGCCACCTTTGAGAATGTGATCAAACTATGGCCCCCTGCCCCAGAAGAATTCACATTTATTCAAATTTTTATAGACAATTCTTTTGGCTCCCAAACCCATCTGTGATCCAAGGTTAACAGTCTTTTTCTATGTTTAGTTTTTCTCCTAGAATGACAGAAGTATATAAAAGTCAAGTCGCACTATATTTATCTGTGTTCTAATAGAGCTGTTAGCTGGCTTAAACTAGCCAATAACCAGCTTATGTCTACCAAGCCCGTTACTCATGGAAACCCTTCAGGGTTAAACATTACCCCCTTGTTTTAAAACCACTCAAGTCAGAGGACAGAAGTCAAATAGGAATGTTAGGTGTTTTGTGCAAGAGGATAAAGGAGTAACTGAGAAAGAGGAAGAAATGAGAATTAAAGGAAGATTTCAGAAATCAAAGCCCTCCGGCTTCTGTAACCCAGGACCAAACACCTTACGTGCTCTGGCTGATTAATGACCTTGAGTCCTCAAAAAAAAATTTGGCATTTTCAGGCATTTATCAGTTTATTGGTTATAAGAAAAACCTGCAACAGCAACTTACCTGTTTGGGGAACTTTTTCATCCAAAGTAGTTAAAATGTAAAAAAGCTCAGCCACTTAAAGGAAAACTGCTCTGAAAAATTCACTTAGGATAGCAACAGGTAAGTTTATTATGGACGCTGGAGATTGAGAATCACTTCCTAGAGGACATATAGCAGTCCTCTGGCCAGCACTCAGGATCCTGAAGGCCCAACCCAGACAGCGGAGAAAGGATGGGAGTCATGGCAGGAAGTGAACGTGGAGGCTGTGGAGGCAAATTACAAAGTGCTTGAGATGGCTCCACATTCAGAAACCTGGTATTCATTCAGGGTTCACTCCCAGTGTCGTTTTCATCCATTTTCTCTCCTAGGAGCCGTTTGATACTTCACACCCAGCCAGGCAGCACCTCTACTCTGCCAAGGGGAAAGGACCTAGCTCAGTTAGGGCCCATGAAATGAAAGGTCACGTTTCCTGCATCCTTTCATTATTTTTTTAAATCAAGAATGCCACCTGTCTGCTTACAGACTTTTCACCTTTCTCCTAGGGTCAGAAGGGAAATCCCAAGGGTCGTCAGAATGAACGGGTTGTGATTCAGTATCACTACACTCAGTGGCCTGACATGGGAGTTCCTGAGTATGCCCTGCCAGTCCTGACCTTCGTGAGGAGATCCTCGGCAGCCCGGACCCCAGAGATGGGCCCTGTGTTGGTGCACTGCAGGTGGGGCCAACATCTCTCTCCTTCTTGCGCCTGGGATTCAACAGCTGAAGTGGGCATAGTGAGGGGACGTGGACCTTTGGGGACCTGCTTTTTGACTGAGAAACGGAGTCTTTCACTGAAAACTGAGACCAGTACAGTCTTTTAGGGTCTGTAGAAAATCATCTGCTCCTTCTGAGGCTAAAACAAATCTGCTTTTAGAGAATGCATCTCCAGTTTTTATAACCTCTATTATTATTAAAATCCCCATTGTTATAGGGAATCTTGAAGCTGCTCCTATTACATAGAAATCTGACCTTAAACAGGAGTTCAGGGCTTCCTACACTAAAAGTTTGAGATTTTCTAAATCTTTTTGGTAATCTTTTTTGGCTTTTCTGTACAGTGCCTCTAAATAAATTATATGAGTAAAAAGATTAATAAGAAAAACCTTTTTCAAACCACTGGGAAGGCCTTTTTCCTCTTAACTACCTTAAACAACTTTAGTAGGTAGTTTAAAAATACTTTCAGTATCTTTGATTTATGATTGCATTCTTGGCCTTTTTTTTTTTCTTTTCCCCTTAACTTTGGTATTCACATAGATGTTACAGAGCTGCATGGTGTTTTCTAAGCATTTCTTCTGGGCTGCTCTTCATAATATGCTATCACAAAGCCTGGCAGATGTTGGAACTCATCTCCTGTTTAAAGCCTCATGAAAAGTACATTTTTTTTTTCTAACGCATTGAGGAATTGCTAAAACAGACATGAAAGTCTGTCAAAGAGCTGAGGTTATTGAAGGAGGAGTCGTGTGAGACGGGGAGCCTACTGGGGGATTCTGACAGAAGTATCCTGTTAATCAGTACTGCAGAACTCCCATCTTCCTGACTGTTGTTTTTTTAACAGTGAGGAAGTGTGAATAAGAGGCCAGATTTTGCAGGCATGCCATTCTGATTCCATGCTGGGCTGACCAGAGGAAGGCATCCTTTAAATGGGAACTTTCTAATACTGAACAGATGAGGGAGGTGGGCAGAAAGAGGACTTATTGAAAGGATAATGGGTGCTCCAGAACCAGACCAGGTACAAACTTAGGCATCAAGGACACAAACTCCCTATCTGGGGCCTCAGCAGCCAGGGTTCTGGGGGAGGGATGGCTCTGACAAGCAGGGCCGCTCTCCATCTCTTGCATCGCTGACTTACAACCTTCGCTTGAGCAGCAAGTGAGGCTGAGAAAACAAATACATATGCAACATTTTACTCCAGCTCCTGTGGTATTTATGAAAGGCTGTCTTTGTTCCCCATCAAGACTCGTGGGAAATGCCCTAATGAAGTTTTTGGATGCTGTCCACAATGAATAACTTGTGTCAACTCTCTACTAGGTTATCTAAACAAGGTTCTATCTAAGCCCATTTGATATTGAGACAGTCATTTTCCCAGTCGACAGTTCATGCATGACACAGCAGAGCCCAGGGTAGCAGCCGAGTGTCTTCCTCTCTTGCAGCGCTGGTGTGGGCAGGACGGGCACCTACATTGTGATAGACAGCATGCTGCAACAGATCAAAGACAAAAGCACAGTAAACGTCCTGGGATTCCTGAAGCATATCCGGACACAGCGTAACTACCTCGTCCAGACCGAGGTGAGGAGGGGCTGCAGGTGCCCTCAAGAGATTCTGGCATGTGCTTTAAATGAACGTTGAATGGTACTGAGGAGAAAACTCATGCTTGTAGGGCCTGAAGGAACATACAGGTTTGCATTGGAAGCTATGCTGACTATGACAGTATTCTTTGACTCCCAGTTTTCCATTTCGGCGTGGACCTTACGCGTGTTTTCTGTCATTACACCAACACTTAGGAAGCAAGGCAGCTGTATCTAGTGCTGCGTCTGATGCTATGGGCAATTAGACATGTGGTCTGGCCTGGAAAGTAGAATGGTTCTACAGGCCTTCAGGAAACACATTTCTCCAGGGCTTGCTGCACTGAACCTCCGGTTTGGGGCTTGGTATGGAAAAACACAGTCTTGACCCTAAAGTAAGTTATGGCAGATAAAGCAGTGAGTACTGGAGCAAGCCCCCTAGCTATAAATGCTTGAAGGAGTTCACAGGGTAGTCCCTGTGAGTAGGGTTGATGAGGTCGGTTTCATGACTTGACTAGAGGTGGCCAGCCCTTACCCGCTCTCCTCATTCTGTCCCTTTTAGGAGCAGTACATTTTCATCCATGATGCCTTGCTGGAAGCCATTCTAGGAAAGGAGACTGAAGTGTCTTCTAGTCAGCTGCATAGCTATGTTAACAGCATCCTCATACCAGGAGTAGGAGGAAAGACACGGCTGGAAAAACAGTTCAAGGTAGTGCTCAGAATAAACTTCTGGGGTAAAAAAGCAAGAAATAAAGAAATGACTTGAGTTTGGGGGGGGGGGGTCCTATCTTTTTAGCATGAATATATAGACTGAAATGGATTATCATTTGTATTCTTCAGATATAAAGGGAAGTAAATAACATTTCCACCTGTGTATGAACTGTTGGGATCCAAGGAGACAGTGCAGTGCTGTATTTCCTTCTGAGCCACTTAGGGCTTCATCTGAATGTAAACATCAGCCCCTGGCCACAGTGACCTAATAGTTGGAGTCCATCAATCTAGTCCAAAAAATAGCCACTGTATTTTTTCTGAACTTACATTAACCTTGAGAATTATTTATTTCTTTTTAGGACAGTATGTCAATAAATGAGCTATTTGAAAGACTATCAGATAGTTTAGAAACTGAAAAGGAGTTACCAGAGAGAAGTTAGCTTTCCCCAAAGGATTCTTTTTTTGCTTGGATAAGGGCATGAAGAAGTTTAAAGGCAGTTGAGGTTAATATGGAATTAACTGAGGGAAAAGTTTAAAAAAAAAAAAACAGACTATGAGGACATTAAAGTAATTAAGATAATTAAGTGCTCAGTCCGTTATTCTAACCTTCAAATACTGTCCCTCAAATTACTAAGTGCTTATTAGTCTCTCAGTCTTTTAAAATTTTTTTGCATTATTCCATATGTAATTTCTCATTTTGTATCAAGGTGGAAAAAAATGGAGTGAATCTGTGGAGTTGTACTTTTCATGTAAAAATTTCCATAGATTCTGAAACCATCATTTGAATCAGTGGGACTACCAAGCAAATTCATGAGCAAAATTAATCTATTTTTCATTCTTATGAAATATCTTTCATTCATAATCTATTTTCATTGTTATGCAATCTTAAATTTCTAGTTCTCCTTTTATAACATCCTAACTATTGAAAAAAACCATTTGAGGTAATATACAATGTCCTCATTGTTTGTCATTTTAAATGTTTAAAAATAATTCTTAAGAAATGTTGGTACTTAGTTTTTAAAGTTCTATTTCTGCAACATTTATTTCCACATATTTTGATGAATTTTTTTAAAAGTCTCCAATTCCACTGGAGACCAGGTAATTGGTTCTTTGGTAGACACTAACCACTTTAGAACTTAAGTAGAAGGAAAAAACAAGAGTCAGAAACTTAAAAACTAAAACCCAGGGCCCTGGACAGTAGTACAAAAGAAAGCATTTGGAGGAGTTCATTCCCTTATGTTAAGATGGACCTCCTCCCCAGTAAAAAAACAAAACAGGATTGATAGTCTTCAACCAAGCTATATGAGGACAGGAAGAATAATCAAACTAATGGGCTATCTATAGTGGTCTTAGAATAATGTTAGTTTAGTTCAACAGAAATGAACTGAGAAACTAGTGAGTAATGTTAAAGAAACATGATTAGCTCCTATGACCATATATCAGTCCTTTCTAGTGTAGACCCACCTGAATCTCATGTGCCTACAAGAAATGACAGAAGACAAATTCCAAAAAGCACTGACATTTTCAACAGAAAAATCCAAATCAATTCAATAAATATCTACTGCCCATCCTGAACCTGTTCTCAGAGCCTATGGTCTGATAGTAGAAATAAGATAAACTTAAACATAACCATAGTGATGGGAGAGAAGTAAGCACTAATGAAACACAAAAATATATTCTTTAGGATAGAAAACTGTTTTTGCTCTTCGGTAATCCAATTACTGACTGGCCTTTGTTTGCCAGATCATCAAGCAAATGCTATCAATTATAATTTTGTTGTTTCCCAGCTTTACTGAGATGTAACTGATATATAACATTGTATAAATTTAAGGTGTAGAAAGTAAGGATGCTTGCATATATTACAAAATGATTATCACAGTGAGGAGTTAATGAAGGAAAACTAAAATGTTGCTTTTCTTTCAGCTGGTTACACAATGTAATGCCAAGTATGTGGAGTGCTTTAGCGCTCAGAAAGAATGTAACAAAGAAAAGAACCGAAACTCTTCAGTTGTGCCATGTAAGATCTTAAAATCATTTGACTTGGTTGAGCGTTAGTATTTTTTCATTGAATTTTATGTATTATGTAAAGAAGCCGCGGCTACCAAGGGGAATAGTTATGCCCGGAAAATTAAGGCACTCTGATCAAACTAGGAGGGGTGGCTGTCTGTGCCAGCGAAGCACTACATCAGTGTGACATGAAGTCTCGCTTCCGTTCACCTCGCAATTCAGGAATTAGGATACCTCTACATTTTAACTAAAAAAAAAAAAAAAGAAAAGCCATGGTCACTGTGGCATTAATGCTCCAAGAAAACTTAAGAGTCTCTGATTAATGTGTACAACTGGAATGCACTGTTACATAACCATGGCTGTTGAGATCAAGGCACTGTGGGTAGATGGGGACCTGTGTATGAATAACTCGGGACCCAGCAGAGGAGACGTGTGTGCTATAGACACGAGCATGGGTGATCACAGAGAGAGTCTCTTTATCGACAAAGGCCACAGTTTTCTAAGCACATTATGGGGAGAAAAATATGGGTAAGGGAATGGCAAAAGAGCAAAAGTACAATGTGTTGGTATAATTGTAGGAATATCAAACCAGGGCCAAAAAATTATCTGACATCCCCTGTCATCTCTGCACAGAGTGTTCTCTTCATGATGGGCTGTGAAAACCTCTCTCACAGTATGATTTTATTCCTCTAATGCCTCTGCCCTTCTGGGAACATACTGCAAAATTCCATTTGCATTCTGCCTTAGCTGACACTTTGGCTTAGTTAAAAATATAGGTGAGTTTTAAAATGAAAGGGGAGCCAGATTACTCACCAAGTGAATCTCAGAAGGCATTATGGTTCTGTGTGTGTAATAAGGCAAATGTGGTGTTTTTGTTTTGTTTTTCCATACAATAGCCGAGCGTGCCCGGGTGGGTCTTGCACCGTTGCCTGGAATGAAAGGAACAGATTACATTAATGCTTCTTATATCATGGTGAGAGTCAATAGTTAATTATAAATAAATTCAATTTAGCTAAAATGTGTAAAAAGTAGATACCACCTGTGTGGCTGACTTCATTCTTCAAATAATTTCTCGATGTATAATAAAAATCAGAGAGATTTTTTTATCTGGCGACCTCTAACAAAAGACTCCTAATCAGCGGGGGTATAGAAATACTTTAAGTGTTTAAGGAATTAATTTTCTTGTTAATTTCACCCATCTTGCTTTTGAATAAATGTTCAAATTGCTGTTAAGTAAAAACAGCAGGGGTACTAGAAGGGAACTGTATATGGAGAGAAAATGATCTACACGTGTTAGCGTATACATCTAAAAATTAGCCACATGTACGGACTGCCTTTTTTAATCTTTTAAGTGAGGTCAAAATAGTGCTGTCTTATTTCACGAACATATTTTACTACCACAACACGAGAATAAAATGTTTGTAACTGCTGATTTTCCATCTCCCTTACTGAAGGGCTATTATAGGAGCAATGAATTTATTATAACCCAGCATCCTCTGCCACATACTACGAAGGATTTCTGGCGAATGATTTGGGATCATAATGCACAGATCATTGTCATGCTGCCAGACAACCAGAGCTTGGTAAGCAAAGCACATCTGCTATATATTAATGAGCCTTGAGACCATGAGCATAAATCATTTTGATACCTTACTATAGGGCTCCACTGTCTGTGTGTGCTAGGGAGGGCAGCTAGACTTCTCTCATCTTTAAGTCTGAGCAGGTTCCTTTTGTATTCTCAGTTACTGTCTCTCTCAGCTCCATTACTTGATTTGCTCATGCTGTACGTGGCTGGGCAACAGAAGGTTTTGGAAAAGGGCCTTTGAGTGACCTCATTTAACATACAACTTTAACCCAACCACACAGTTACTGAATGTCACTTTCAAAAAACAAAACAGCAGCTAATATTTGAGTGTAACTGTGTTTACATGTATTAACCTGCTTCATCTTAATCCTCTCTACCACTTTATACATGGGTACTATTAGCATTTCGTTTAATAGCTAAAAAAAATGAGGGAAATAACTTGCCTTAGGGCATATACACAAAAAATTGGACACAGGATTTGAACCTGAGTGACCTGTCTTCTAATCCTTTGGCTATGCTCTTTGTCCCACCCTACATGAGAGAAAGGCTTCCCAGCCCTCCCCCAAAAAATGTATAGCAAAAGTATTAATAATAATAATAATAATAATAATAATGTATCATTATTTCTCCCCCATTCCACAGGCAGAGCAGATCCATTACAGGGAAGGAGATATACAAAGGCCATTTTTGTTCCAATTTAAAGGTGCTTTTAAGACCTTGACTGAGCCATAGCCCCTTTCTCTTCTCCCTTGAGTCCTTCCCTGCTGTGCCTCGAGATTATATAAAAGAAGGGGGAATAAATTTATCAAGATGAGCTTAACTTTCAGAATTAGTTGGGTGTTTAGAAGTTATTATGAGGACATGTAAGCCCACAGAACAAAAACAAAAAACAATGAGGAGCTGCTTCCATGAGGATCAGATTAGTGAATTTTTTAATCAAGAAAGAACAGCATGTGATTGAACCCCTAGTCTCGATGACATGCATTTGACTGTGTGCCCAGTCAGTAGGAACTTCTTCACTTTCTCGCATTTTGCTCCAGCTTCAGAATCCCAAGACTGCTTCTGTATGATAGAATGGCGACAAAATTGAGAATCTTAAGCTAAAAACTGGAGTGTAAATTTTCAAATTAGCTGGCAATAGGGGTCTATTCTGTTTGGCATGTGGAAATTGGAGGCACTTAGGGTTGTTAAAACGTTCATTTGTTGGATGAGTCAGTATTTTGTTATTGTCACTTCACACAGGATGGTCACCAAAAGCATCTATCGCCCGGGCTCATTTGTAGTGGGGAGGCTGGACCAGCTGAGTCCATACATGCCCTGCAGATAGTAAGGACCTTGATCTGCCCCAGAACAGGTCATCTCGTGTCTCGGGCTGCGTGTCTGCATTCTCAGCTCTAGGGGTAAAAGTCAGATTTATTAGTGCACATTTTTCCCTAAATCTGTGGATTCTCTTTGTTAGCTTTACTATTTAACACTGCTCTACCTTGACAAGACCATGATGCCGTGAGTAGCCCAAAGTCACTGGTTCCTAGCTCAGAAAGCACTGTTAAAAATATAGGGATCTTTGATCTACAACGCTATTGTAAGCAAAATAACCATGAGCCTGGAGTTCCTGCTGAATTAAGAAGCAGCATGTAATTTTCATAGTCTTTGAAGATGACCAGTTAGCCCCTCATTTGCTACATATGTGCAGCAGGGTTTGGGGGTTTGCGTTTTTTGCCTTTCTTCTACCATTATTAAAATCCCTTTAGCAGTTATTATGCCAATTTGATAATTTACGATTCATGTTAATTTATTAGAGGTACCTAATGTTATTCCCACTTTTCAGATATGGAAATTAAGACCCAGATTAATTTATTCAGATCACATCCAATCCTAAATTCTATGCTTCATCTGTGCCTATTGATTAAATGTATAGGTCCTGTCCATTATTACCTTACATCTTTAATATCTGTTCAGAGGGTCTTGCTTCCATTTCCTTGGACAAAATGTATTAAAACCCCTGACAGTTACAGACTTCTTTTGTATAGACTAAACCCAATTGCTAATCTGTTTCCCCGTATGCTGAGCTTTAAAAATAAAAATGTACTTGGCAATAGGCTATATTGAAACTTGAAAGGGTGATAAGTCTTATTGGACTGTTGGCTCATTTCTGATGCAACAATGTAAGATTAAACAAAACCTTCTTTGTTTTGAACATTATTCAGAATTATTTCTGACTTCACTAGTAGTATCTAAGCATTTTCAGGAAAATGCCCATAGAGATATAGCTACGCCAGGCAAAGCAGAGTGTGCCATTTGAACTGGTGGGAGAAAGCGGCATGGGAGTGGGGTCAGGGGTTTTATCCTCATTGTATTTCTCACAACATCTCCAGCCTGGGTACCCCTTAACTTTTACTTAGGCCTCCACAGTTTTCAGGGATGGAACTCAAGTGCCACGCCTGAATATTTATTTTTAATCCTAAAATAGATGAGCATTTAAAGCTTGCCTGAATCAAGACTGAAAGACTTTTTCTATGTTAATCTCCATTTGAAGCCTAACATGGATAGATTAGCTTGTCTTTGAAAGAGCACTTTGTACTCTGTGCCAGCATAAGCTCATTTATGCATAACCTCTTCCCAGACAGGTTCTGTCGCTTACCATTTCATAGTAGCGTGATTTCAGACAACTTACGGACTTCCCTGAGTCTTGATGTCCTCCTCTGTAAAGACAGATGATAAAAAATCCTTTACCTCATAGTATATTGTAAAAATTAAATAATATACTATTGATGAAATTCCTGGGCAAAATGCTAATCACCTGTAGAACTGTTTTCATAATCTATAGGAAGTAAAAACTAGGATGTCTTAGTTGCTTAAGCAACTGAAATAATAGACTAATTCCCAGTGAGAAATGTTTTATGATGTATCCTAGTGGGAAAAAAAAACAGGATCTAGGTCAATTAATTTTAATAGATGCTCTATTAATTGAATAAAATGCTCTAGAGGGAGCATTTTTTGTTGTTATAGTGACCTAGGTGGGATCTGCTAGGAAATGGTTATTATTGAGTATATTTTACAGTCACCACTGAACTTGGTGAACTCAGCATGATTAAATGGTAACTCGGGAGGTACGGGAGATGGCAAACATTACGCATCAATTTGCAAGAAAATTAAAAAACAAATGTTTGACAGCACTGCAGAGGAATTTTTTCTTTGGGGGGGTTCCCATAGGCAGAAGATGAGTTCGTATACTGGCCAAGTCGAGAAGAATCCATGAACTGTGAGGCCTTTACCGTCACCCTTATCAGCAAAGACAGGCTGTGCCTCTCTAATGAAGAACAAATTATCATCCATGACTTTATCCTTGAAGCTACACAGGTAACTTAAACCTCCATCCTGGGCCCTGCATCGTCTTTCTAAGTAATAATAACGTCACTTGCCACTCTTGACACAGGCCCAGGCATTTGAGTATGACTTAATTTTAAATATGTACACTTACCTTTCTCCTTCCTTCACATATTTATGTTCTCCAGCTGGGTAATGAAATGTAACATTTCCTCTGATTGAGCATGCATACAAATGGGTCTGTTGACCTAATTATGAGAACAATATACTGGAGCTCAATATTTTCTTTGCCACCAGAAATGTAAACCGTGCAGTGTGTTACAAATGAAATAATAAGACTTTTTTTTTTTTTTAGTTGTAAATGACATTTTGATAAAAATAACTTATGGGGTGGAAAAGAGAGGAGCTATCTTATATTAATAACTTAAATGATGATCTAACCCTTTGTGTTTATTTCCTTTAAATGTATTGGTAAGATAGAGTAGGCTATAAAGGCTCTTATCATTTATTATCACTTAAAATTTTATTGTCCCCCTAAACAAAATAGGATTCTACTATCATGACCTGGTCATTTTTTAAGGGTAGGCAGTCAGTCCTCCCTAGTATTTGGCACTTGTCAGTTATCTCTAATACATACTTTGTCAGGAGCAAGTTCTAGTCCGCAGATTACAGGTGTCAGGAAATACAGGATGGGCTCTGACTTGTTGTACTGGTTATAGGATGACTACGTCCTAGAGGTTCGGCACTTCCAGTGTCCCAAATGGCCTAACCCAGACGCCCCCATCAGCAGTACTTTCGAACTTATCAATGTCATCAAGGAAGAGGCCTTAACAAGGGATGGCCCCACCATTGTTCATGATGAGTATGTATCTATTTCTTAACTTTAAAATGCAAACATTTTTCGTGCTGAATGCTTTGAGAGTGGAAAGGGAAGATCCTGACTCTTCTGTGTTACCAGTGTGTACAGGTGCCTGTTCTAGATCTGTCTGCATTTTAATATGTCAGGCCTTTCTGAGGCTTCAGATATTCCTAGAATGTATGTTCTAGAAGGTCAAAGCACTATGACAGCCTACAAAAGTAGACTTGCAAGCTTTCTGAGGTTTTATATTTCAAAACATTAATTAAATAGATAATGCAAATAGTTACTTAATAACTTTTAATTAGTTACATTTATTTTTATATCCCTACAGTGAATGCTTATTAGAGAAAACTTATTTAAAAAATTTAGATTAGGAGTGACAAAGTTATTAATCATAAATTTAGAGTTTATGATGTGTTTTGAAGTTTAAACAATATGACTCTCAAAGAGAACAAATAATTTGCTCCTGATATCAGTTTCTAGGCACCCATGTGGTATTCAAACCTAGACATTTTCCTCTTTAGTCAGAGGGAAAGGGTCATATAGATAAACCTTATGGTATGTGAATATTTGGAGTCAAACTTAATGGCTGGGAGTGACCTATAAACCAGTTGTGTCATCCCAGACTGTTTAGACTCTCACGAGCTTCTAGCTAATATGGCACCAATTATAGATCCTCATTTCTTGAAAGAGGGAAGGAAAGGAAGAAAGAAATGATTTATTTGGGGAGGGGCATGCATGGGGAGCAGAGGGAGAGAAGCAGACTTCTGCTGAACATGGAGCCCAGGTGGGGCTGAATTCTGAGACCCTGTGACCTGAGGCAAAGTCAAGAGTCAGACACTCAACCGACTGAGCCACCCAAGGTGCCCCTATATCCTCATTTCTGTTTCACTTCCAAGGTAGCTCCTTTGGTCAGCAAATTCTCAGTGTATCCATTAAATTAGCAGCTACTCTGGAAGCATAGTTATTAATCAACTGGAAAGTAAAACTTGTTAAGTCTTTCATTTTTTCTAAACTAATGCTGCAACATGAAGTTAAGACAGACTTTCAAGATAGGTTAGCACCTGTACCTCAAATTATGATTTCCTCATATTTGAAGATGGCCATAGTATTGGCTGCTTCCAAAGATTTGTATGCTCTTTTATAGGAAATAATGATTATTTCAAAATGTTCGCCGACTCTTAATTAGATTAAGACTGGGGGTGGGGGAGGGGAGAGAAAAACATAGTCAAAGCTTTAGTTAAATATACTGAGATGCCTACAAACGTGACAACTGCCAGCAGTATTTAAATAGCGAAGCCAGCATCACAATAGCTGGGCAGCTGTTACTGGTCTATGAAAATTTGGGGGATGCAGTTGTAGTATAAAATCAGGGCTGCTTCTATCGTTCCCCCCCCATCTGTATTAGCTTTTCAAATACCTCTGGGTTTTGCCAGCTTCTGCCCATTCAGACTGAATTCTAATGCTGCTGCCCAGTTCTGTGACTGATTCTGCTGTTATTTCATGCACAATTCAGTAAAGCAGCTAAACTTCTATTTCATAGTAAGGGATGTGGGAAAGAAAAAACCAATTTGTTAAACCATTTAAAAAACGATTTGATTCATTTGTCTAGATTCAGTTTGGGGGTATATGGTCTTATTCAGTGATTTTTATTTTATTCCATGTGCTGAATACGTCACCCCTGGAATTAATCAAATGTAACTTGTTCTTAGGCCTACATAAGAAACGAGCAAATTAATTCTGAACTAGATCAGCACCAACCATGTGAGCTGCATTAAAAGCCACCTAAAGAAACATGTTCCTTCCATTATCCATTCTTCAGGAGATAAGCAATTCTGTAGAAGTTATTTTTCCACATTACCCAAGCAAATTTGAAATTTTTAAATAGCTGCTAGTGGTAGATGTTCTGAATACCAATTAGCTTTCAGTTTCCATCCCACCTACATTTTGTACCCCTAAATATTCCTACAAACATCTCAAATGTAGCGTGTCTAAAACCAAACTCATCTTCCCCACCTGGCCCCAGCCCCGGAGTTGGGCAGCCCAGAAACATACCAGAATCCTTTTTAATGCCCCCTCATCTCCACATCTCGCTGGCCATGAGTCTTCTTGATGCCACCCGTTTTTTTTTTTTTTTTAATTTATTTCACAGAGAGAGAGATCATAGGTAGGCAGAGAGAGAGGAGGAAGCAGGCTCCCTGCTGAGCAGAGAGCCTGACACGGGCCTCGATCCCAGGACCCTGAGATCATGACCTGAGCCGAAGGCAGAGGCTTTAGCCCACTGAGCCACCTAGGCGCCCCACCCGTTCTTTCAGTACACTTTTCACATTCCTTTACGATCCGGTTGAAACAATCCTCCATTGACTTATTTCCTCCAGGCTACCCTGTCCCAGCAAACATGCTTTCCTTTGAGGGCTCCTTCAGTCAGCAGACACTTGAAAAGTCACTGTCTTTGAAGAGGTAGTTTAACATCACTGACGAACACCACATTCTTACCAATGCTGTTCTGGGGCAGCACATCCTGTTGCAGCCACTTGTTCACGGGACTGTCACCCCCTCCTTGCTGAGACCAGCAGAGGTAACTCATTTGTCCCAGTCACCACTGGGTGAAGCTCAATGGGTGGCACATGGTGGGTGCTGTGCTCCCAACAGACCTACAAATTAGGGATATGTACAAGATAATAGGAACTTTCCCCAGAGAACCTTGTGCCTTGCATTTTGTTTATCATTATTTTGCCTCCTTACAAATGTTTACGCTCTATCAAAAGTAGAGGTGAGAAGGCCTGGCCACTTGCACGTAAGCCAGAGTGGGACTTGGAGTGGACAAACTTGGTATTTACTCAGCCTTCATAGACATCTCTTAACACTTACTCTCAGGGTTCCTAGCTGTGTGCCAGATGGATCAAGTTTCCAGATACATAATCTAAGGATAAAATTCCACACCCAAAAGTAAACCGATTCTGTCTGAAAACAAGCACAGCTTAAAGGCAAACTGCTTTATTCACAGCATCCTATATTCAAGACCGTTCTGTTCAAAGACTCATCTATCAGCATTACAGTCAGATTTTTTCAGCAGAGCCTGTTTTCCTCCAGAAGAAGTTTGGAACAGGAGCACAGATTTTACAGTCTCATGAGACGGCAGATTAGATGTTCACCCGCAGAACAACAGTTTCTGGTGCAAATATGTAATATTATTCACTCTAGAGATCTATTTATCACCCTGTTAGAGCTCCTACAAGGCTAATTCCATTAACAGTTCTCGAAGTGTGATCTGAGGAGTGCAGGATTGGGAAGGAGGCCTTTTCAGGAGATTCAAAAGGTCAAAGCTATTTTCATAATGATGCAAAGACACCATTTGCCTTGTTCTTTCTCACTCTGATGGCTACAATGTGTGCTTTCATGGTTTTGAGTTTAATATTTTCTCCATTCCAATTTTTGATACAGTAAATATTGATAGATATAGCCCAAATGAACAAAAGCTCTTTGAGGATCACCAGTAACCTTTCATTTTCATTTGATCCTGAGATAAGCAATAGGAGATGCAGAACTATATAGACTGCTTTCAGTCAACTGCTGCAAAGATACACACAAGTAATAACTGTTTTTCATGTTATTTAGATGCCCTCTCTCCCATGAGAAAATAGGCAGTGTGAAGCTAATAGGGCCTGTGTACATGAATAGTGTGATCCAGGACCAGCTAACATAATTTGTGGGGTCCCATATAACATGAAATTGCAGGAACTCTTGTTCAAAAATTAAGAATTTCCAGATGAAGAGTTCAAAGTCATAGTCATAAAGATGCTCACCAGACTTGAGAGAAGAATGGATGAACTCAGAACCTCAATAAGAAATAGGAAATACAAAAAAGAACCAATAACTGAAAAGAAAAATACACTAGAGGGAATCATGTATACTAACATTCCCATTATAGGGGTCCCAGAAGGAGAAGAGAGAGAAAGGGGCAGAAAACTTCCCTAAACTGGGGAAGGAAACAAACATCCAAGTCCAGGAAGCAGAGACCTCAAACAAGATGAACCAAGGGTAGTCCAGAGCAAGACACATAATATTGAGAAAGATAAAGAGAGAATCTTAAAAAGCACTGGTTATTTAAAGAGGAAGCCCCATAAGGCTATAAACTGATTTTTCAGTAGAAACTTGCAGTCCAATGGAGTGGCATGATATATTCAAAGTATAGAAAGGAAAAAAAAAAAAACAACAACCAAGAATACTATACCCAGTTAACATTGAGAATTGAAGAAGAGGTTGTTTACCAAACAAAAATTAAGAGTTCATCACCACTAATCCAGCCTTAGAAGAAATGCTAAAGATGGCCCTTTAAGTGAAAAAGGATAAAATTTCACTGATAAAAGCAAATACATAGTAAAGGTAGTAGGTCAATTATAAAGCTCGTATAAAGGTTCAAAGACCAAAGCAGTGAAACTAATTATATCTAAAGAATTAGTTAAGGGAATCACAAAAAGATGTATAATATGGCATCATATACATAAAATGTATCTTTTAGAATGTGTTTGAACCTAAGCAACTACCAACTTAAAATAGACTGCTCTATACTTAGGATGTTATATATAAGAACCTTATAGAAACCATAAACCCAAAACCTATCAGATACATTAAAGAGAAAGGAATCAAAACATAATACTAGAGAAAGTCATCAGTCACAGGGAAAAGAGGGAGAGAAGAAGGAACAAAGAATTATCAACCAGAAAACAATGAACAAAATGGCAATAAGTACATACCTCAATAATTATTTTAGGGAGTTTAAATGTTCAATCAAAAGACATAGGTTGACTGAATGGATTTTAAACAAAATCCTGTCCAGATGCTGCCTATAAGAGACTCACTTCAGCCCCAAACACCTATATAGACTGGAATTTGAAGGGGTGGAAAATGATATTCCATACAAATGGAAATGAAAAAAGCTGGGGTAGCAGTCTTTATATCAGACAAAATAGACTTTAAAACAGAATAATGAGACAAGGAAATTTCCATAATGACAAAAGGATCGGGGCACCTGGGTGTCTCAAGTCAGTTAAGCATCTGCCTTCAGTTCAGGTCATGATCCTAGGGTCCTAGGATGGAGCCCCTACATTGGGGTCTCTGCTCAGCGAGGAGTCTGCTTCTCACCGTGCCTGCTACTCCCCCTGCCATGTTCTCTCTCTCTTTCTAATAAGTAAAATTTAAAAAAATAAAAAGAACCAATCCAATAAGAGGATATACAATTATAAGTATCTATGCACCCAACATAAGAACACCTAACTATATAAAAATATTAATGCCATAAAGGGGAAACTGACAGCAATAAAATAGGTCATTCGGACAAAAAATAAACACTGACTTTCAACAACACATTAGACCAGATGGAGTTAACAGATACATACAGAACATTCCATCTAGAACAGCAGAATACACATTCTTTTCAAGTGCATATGGAATATTCTCCCAGATTGATCACATATTAGGCATAAAATAAGTCTCCATAAGTTTAAGAAGACTGAAAACACATCATTTTTTTCTGACCACAACAATATGAAGCTAAATTATAAGAAAAAAAAATGATAAAAATAAAAACATATGGAGGAGGAGTTAAGAAATCAAAGAGGCAATCAAAAAATATCTTGAGGTGGGGTGCCTAGGTGGCTCAGTTGGTTAAACGACTGCCTTCGGCTCGGGTCATGATCCTGGAGGCCCAGGATCGAGTCCCACATCGGGCTCCCTGCTCTGCGGGAGGCCTGCTTCTCCCTCTCTCAGTCCCTCTGCTTGTGTTCCATCTCTCGCTGTGTTTCTCTCTGTCAAATAAATAAAATATTTTAAAAAAATATCTTGAGGAAAATTAAAATGGGAACACAAAATCTTTGAGGTTCAAAATCTTTTGAGATGCAGCAAAAGCAGTTTTAAGAAGAAAATTTATAGCAATACAGGCCTACCTCAAGACACATGAAAAATAAACAATTTAACCTTAGTAACCTAAAGGAACTAGAAAAAGAACAAAGCCAGTAGAAGAACAAAACTTAGTAGAAGAAAGGAAATAATAAAGCTCAGTGAAACAAAGACCTGGTTCTTTGAAAAGAAACTGAGAAACTTTTAACCAGACTACTCAAGAAAGAAAGCAGACTCAAATAATGTTATAAATTAAAGAGAAGTTACAACCAACACCAAAGAAGTACAAGGATTATAAGCCAGCAAATGAGACAAACCTAGAAGACATAGAAAAATTCCTAGAAAAATTCTTAGAAAAAACTTCCAAGGCTGAATTAGATGTAGAAAATGTGAGCAAACCAATTCCTAGTAACAAAATTAAATCTGTTAATGTAAACCTCCTAACAAACAAAAGTGTAGGACCAGATGGCTTCACAGAGGAACTCTACCAAACATATTTTTAAAGATTTTATTTCTTTGCAATAGGAAGAGAGAAAGAGCAGAGGGAGAGGGACAAGCAGACTCCACACTAAGCATGAAGCCCAACAATGGACTTGATCTTATGACAGTGAAATCATGACCTGAGCCAAAATCAAGAGTCGGATGCTTAAATGACTGAAGCACCTAGGTGCCCCTTTACCAAGCACTTGAAATAGACTTTATACCTAACCTTGTCAAACTATTCAAAAAAAAAAAAAAGAGGATGGCATTCGTCCTAAGAAGCCATTACTCTACTGCCAAAACTAAAGATACTACAAAAAAAAAAAAAAAAAAAAAAAAAAAAAAAAAAAAAAAAAAAAAAAAAAAAAAAAAAAAAAAAAAAAAAAATTACAAGCAGTATCTCTGACAAACATAGATGGAAAATCTTTAACAAAATATTAGCACACTCAATTCAGTTCTGATTTCCAGGATCAGATGAGATTCATTCTGAGGATGACAAGGACGGTTTGATATCCACAATCAATTGCATGATATACCACCTTAACAAAATGAAGGATAAAAATTATGATTATGGCAATATATTCAGAAAAAGCATTTGACAAAATTCAACGTCTACTCTTGATGATAAAAACTCTCAACACAGGGGGTTTACAGGGAACAAACCTAAACATAATAAAGGCCATATATGACAAACACAGCTAATATTATGCTCAATGATGATAAGCTAAAAACTTTTCCTCTAAGATCAGGAACAAGAAAAGGATGTCCACTGTCACCATTTTTATTAAACGAAGTACTGGAAATCTTAGCCACAATGATCAGACAAGAAAAATAGCATAAAACCTGGTAAGGAAGAGGAAAAATTGTCATTATATGCAGATCGTACTACAGAATGAATTTAGTAAAGTTGCTGGATACAAAATCAATATACAGAAATCTGTTGTGTTTGCATACAATAATGAGGCAAAAAACAATGCAATCCCATTTATAATTGCATCAAAAAGAACAGAATAACTAGGCATAAACCTAACCAAGAAGATGAAAGAGCTATACTCTGAAAACTTTAAGATGCTGATGAAAAAGACTGAATATGATACTATAGAAAGACCTACCATTCTTATTTTAACAGTTCTTAAAATGTCTATACTATCCAGAGTAACCTACAGATTCAATGCAATTCTTATCACAAAACTGGAACAATCCTAAAATTTGCATAGAACTAAAGACCACTAACAGCCAAAGCAATTTTGAGAAAGAAGAACAAAGCTGGAGGTTCACAGTCCTTGATTTCAAACTATACTACAAAGCTGTAGTAATCAAAACAGTATAGCCCTGACACAAAAACAGACACCTGGATCAATGGAGCAGAATAAAGAGCCCAGAAATAAACTCAAACTTAGATGATCAAGTAATCTAGAACAAAGAAGGCAATAATATACAAAGGGGAAAAGAGTCTTTTCAGTATGTGGTGCTGAGAAAACTAGACAGTTACATTAAAAAAAAAAAAAACTGGACCACTTTCTTACACCATACAAAAAAGTAAACTCAAAATAAATTAAAGACCTAAATGTGAGACCTGAAACTATAAAAGTCCTAAAAGAAAACACTGGCAGTGATGGCTCTGTCTTCTCAGGTAAAGGAAACAAAAGAACAAATAAACAAGTGAGACTACATCAAACAACAAAGCTTTTGCATAGTGAAGGAAACCACCAAAACAAAGGGCAGCCTCCTGAATGGGAGAAGACACTGGTAAATAATATATCTGATATGGAGCTAATATCCAAAGTATATGAAGAACTCATAAAACTGGAAATCCAAAAAAATAATAATAATAATAATAACCTAGTTAAAAGTGAGCAGAGGACCTGAATCAACTTTTGTCCAAAGAAAATAGCCAAAGATGACCAAAAGACACATGAAATGGTGCTCAGTACTACTAGTCAACAGGGAAAAGCAAATCAAAACAGTGATATGTCACCTTGCACCAGTCAGAATGGCTACTACAAAAAGAGGAAATAACAAGTGTTGGCGAGGATGTAAAGAAAATGGAACATTTATGCACTGTTTGTGGGAAGATAAATTGGTGAAGCTACTGTATAAAACCATACAGCAGTTCCTCAGAAAAGTAACAATAGAAATATCATGTGATGCAGTAATTCCACTTCTGGGTATTTTTCAGAAGAAAACAAAAGCACTGATTGAAAAAGATGCATGCACCTCTAGGTTGATTGCAGCAGTATTTACAATAGCCACAATATGGAAGAAACCTTAAGTGTCCATAAATAGATAAGTGGATTAAAAAAATGTGGTGTATATATAAAAAGAAGGAACTCTCACCATTTACAGCAACATGGGTGGAACTAGAGGGTATTAGGCTAACTGAAGTAAGTCCTATAAAGATAAATACCACATAATTTCACATCTGTGTGGAATCTAAAAAAAAAACAAAACAAGAACAAACAGATTCAAATACACAGAGCCAACCGGTGGCTGTCAGAGGGCAGTGGGGAGATGGGCAAAACCGGTGAAGGGAATTAGTAGGTACAAACTTTCAGCTGTAAATAAATCACAGGGATGAAAAGTACAGCATAGGGAATATACTTAATAGTACTATAATAACTTTGGTCACTACTTATCTTGGTGAATATTTCATAATGTGTATACTTGTCCAATCACTAGGTTATTTATACACCTGAAGCTAATACATTGTCAAATCTACCTTAGTAAAAAAAAAAAAAAAAACAACTTACAGATGGACACAGCACAGCATTAAACTAAGTGCAGGACTCTTCTGAGGAGACCCATCAAAGTGCAGAACTCTGCACAACTACACAGATGGGATCCAGGAAAATGGCCCTGGCTGCAGTCAGATCCAGATCTTTCATGGAATTCTGCTGAATACTGCCTCCCATTGGTTGTCACAGGAAGCACTCCTACACTCATTGCTTCAGACTGTCTTTTCCAGCTTTATTTTCTCATTCACCTCTCAAGTTTTAATTCCTTAAAGTCCTGTGGAAGGCTTTTGTGTTGTCTTTATCCCCCTGGACTGATGAATACTCAAGCTTTAACTCTGTCTTCCTTCCTGCCATAATGATTTCTAAGGGAAGCTTCACTTTCTTCATAGTGAAAGGGTTATAACTCTACATCTCATTCTTGATTATGATTTTTAAAACCTCTTAAAAGCAAAAGTAGGCTAATTGTGTAATCATATGGAACAGAAAAATGTATCATTAAATGCACAGAGGTATAAACACTGACAATACAAAGAACCCCAGTGTGTTTTAAAATGAACATAGAACACTTAAAAACATTACTTACATCAGGAACTTAAAGTACTTTTGTTTCCAGAGGCATAGGCAAGAAACGGTGAGAATACATTTGGCTCTTAACTACGCTCTCAATGGGCCCTTTGAGAAAGGCAAACTAAAAGCCAGTGTATTTATACTATTCTTGTTTTATCTAAGTTATAAATTACTTGTATCACTTTTTCACCAAGTCCTTGTAGTTTGAAGTGCAAATTAATGAAACTCGATAAACATCCTTTAATCCTATTTGATTCCTAAACTTCTGAGAATGGCTTTCATTTTTTCGGGCTTCATCCTTTCATTATAATGCTTGGTATGATGAAGATAAATTATCTATATATTTCACTAATTTTAGTTTCTAGTCATGACTGAAATCTTACCATGCAGGTACTTTTAATTTAGGTGCTTAAGAGTGGCAAAATCTAGGAAAGGCAATCTAAAGTAAGGTCAGACTACTCCTATAGGGAGTACACACAATGTAATAAAATAATGAAATATCTAATACCTGACTTTCCTATCTGAATGGCTATGGATAACTCTAAGAAAAAGATTAAATGGGGAGGGGGCATGGCCCTGAGTCTTAACAGTTTCACTAGAACAGAGTAAGCAAAGGTTAGATTTTATCCTACTGAGAAAAGTACAGGTGATTTAAAAAACAAAAAAACCCAGGGACACCTGGGTGGCTCAGTCATTAGGTGCCTGCCTTCAGCTCAAGTCATGATCCCTGAGTCCTGGGATCAAGCCCCACATCAGGCTCCCTGCTGGGTTGGAGGCTTCTCTGCCTCTTCCCTTCTCTGCTTCTTTGCTTCTTCCCTGCTTCTCCCTCTCTCACTCCCTCTGCTTGTGTTCCCACTCTCTATTTCTCTCTCTGTCAAATAAAAATAAAATAAAATTTTTTAAAAACTGTGCTAAAATGGGAAGGTATACTCATACAATTTAAAATGTGAGGAAAGCCAAATGATCAACTCAAGAACAAACAAAAAATACAGTATATCGGTTACTAGATTAGATACTAGTTATATGAGAATTTAAAAAGATGTGCTCTGAGATCTAGCAGAAGACTATTGTTATTAATCAGAAACATGTATTTTTTAGCAAGAACAAATAAGAGTCGAAAAACATGGGAAAAACAAGAGATGGGGTAGTAGTAGAACAGACAGAATTGAAATCAAACTCCATTGGCTGGATAAGCTCTAACATATGTCTAAGAGGGGATCCATGTTGAAAAAAGACATAAAAGGGGTGCCTGAGTGGCTCAGTTGGTTAAGCGACTGCCTTAGGCTCAGGTCGTGATCCCGGAGACCCGGGATCAAGCCCCACATCAGGCTCCCTACTCCGCGGGAAGCCTGCTTCTCCCTCTCTCACCACCCCCTGCTTGTGTTCCCTCTCTAGCTGTGTTTCTCTCTGTCAAATAAATAAATAAAATATTTTTTAAAAAAAAGAAAAGACGCAAAAGAAAAAAAAATAATGGCTGAGATTTTCTAAGACATGAAATAAAGGATGAGTAAAGTCTCATAAAACTTACAATTTTGGAAAATGGTGAAGAAAAAGTATTTGATAACTTAATTTGCTTAGGCTTGACAATGTTTACATATTTTTAAAAATCCTAATTACATGAAAATATTAATGAATAAAATATTTGGGATATGCTTCTAAGTATATATGGGAGAGGAAGTAGATGTGAAACAAGTTTGGTCATGAGCCCATGACCACTGGAACTGAATGACTGCTATGTGAAGGTGACTGAGCTTGTACATATGTTTGATGTTTTCTAATAAAAGGTTAAAAATATAAATATTTTAAAGGAAATAAACACTTGAAATTCTTTATACCAATAAATGTTGAAGAACTGAATAAACAGGTGAGTTCCCCAACTGTTAAGATCCACTAAGTCCTCACTAAGCTACCCTTGAACAGTAACACAAGAGGGAATTTAATGTAACCATGATTCAAAAAAAAAAAACAAAAAACAACACACACACACACACACACACACACACACACACACACACACACGAAGGCTAGGACCAGAATAGAAAAGGTTAGGCCAATCTTACTTACTTGATTATGGCTGTAAAAATCTAAGTAAAATACTGTCAAATAAAATCCAGTGTGAGTTAAAAGAATTTTGTTACCATGAAAAACTAAGATTTACCCATATGATACCACTGTTCTTTCAAGTGAAACTAGGACATAATCAAAGGAATGTCTAAAAAAAGATGCTAGAATGTACAGAATAAAATCACACATGATCTCCCTCCCCAAAAGAAAACACTTAGCAACCTCAAAGTCAAAAACCTCCTCTTTAACTTGACAAATGTTATTTATTGGAAGCTTCTAGCAAACATTTTTATTTAATACTAAAAACTAAGAAGCTAGGGTGCAGGGGTGGCTCAGTCGGTTAAGCAGCTGCCTTCTGCCCAGGTCATGATCCCAGGGTCCTGGGATGGAGGCCTGTGTGGGGCTCCCTGTTCAGTGGAGAACCTGCTTCTCCCTCTCCTCTGCCTGGCACTCTGCCTACTTGTGTTATCTCTCTGTCAAGTAAATAAATAAAATCCTTAAACACACACACACACACACACACACACACACACACACACACAATTAGAAGATTTACCATTAAAGAAAACAATATGATACCTCTTTGCAAATACTGATTAGAATGCAGAACTATTGGGTTCTAGCCAATGCAATAAGAGCAGAAGATGGAAGAAATATAAAAGTCGAAAAGAGACAAACCTGATATTATTGGTAGATAAAGATGTATCCAGCTTCCTAGAGAACCCACAAATTATTAGGAACTTAACTGCATGGCTGGATAGAAGTTCACCATGTGAAAATCAGTAACTGTCCTATATATCAACTGAAACCAAGCAAAATGTCACAATGGGCCATTCTTAGCAGTAACAAACTCAATCACTGAAAAGTCACCCTAAAATGAAAGTGGCAAAGACAATGAAGAAACGTGTGAAGTATAATCGAAAACTACAAAAGACCTGAACAAAGGGAGAAAAGACTTCATGTTCATGAACAGAAAAACTCAAAAAGATGTTACTTTCCTCAGACCAATATATAGATATATATAAAGATATATAGATAGATATCTTTGGTTAGCTTTATCTGGCATAAGCTAACCAAAATGCCAACAAAACTTGTATTTCTTGACACTCCAGTTTCAAAATTAATATGAAACTGGATGGGCAGTGATAGAAGGATAGAGGTATTTGGAAATGAGTATAAAAGCGAAAATGAAAGTATGTTTGAAGCACAAAAGAAAAATGAAACAATGAATGTAGAGATAGCCAAGACTACTGTAGAAACTTGCTTTTTCAGATGTCAAGACCTATCAGAACCATATGGGAATTAAAACAAATATGGGAAAATATAAAGAACATATTAAAGGGCCAGAGAGTTCAGAAATAGGCCTGCATATATGAGAATTTAGTATATGACATAAAGGGAGTTCAAGTCAATGAGAAAAGATGAAGCTATCCAATTAAAAAAAAGTAGTCATCCTTGGGAAAAATAACTAAAACCAGACCTTTACCTTACATCAAAATAAGATTCAGATGAATTAAACAATGAAATGTAAAAATTAAAAATAGAAAAATATAGGAGAATGTTTTCAAAATGCTGGTTAGAAAAAGCATTCTCAAGATTCCAGTTAAGCCAAAAATAAAAGAGTGATCAATTTGGTTTTGGGGAAACCATACTTCAGCCTAACAAAAACGCCTACAAACAATGTTAAGAGAAACTAGAGACTGGAAAAATATTTACAACCTATCCTACAAATAAGAGAGCAAAGCTAAGAAAAATGGCCAAAGTATACTATTACACAATTTCAGAGGAGGAACTACAGATAGGCCATAAACCCAGAAGATTCTCTACCTCCCTGGTGATCAAAAAAATGCAAATTAAAACATTAGATACAATTTTTCACCCATGAGATTAGCAGAAGCATGTCAACTTTAAAATGATGAGAGGGGCACCTGGGTGGCTCAGTCCATTAGGCATCTGTCTTCAGCTCAAGTCATGATCTCAGGGTGCTGGGACTGAGGCCTGCATTGGGCTACCTGCTTGGTGGGGACTCCTGCTTCTCCCTCCACCCTTCTGTCTCTCTCAAATAAATAAATCTTTTTTTAAAAAAATAAAATTAAGAGAAGCAAGTATTCTCCTGCTGGGAAAGGTACAAACAGGTAACAACCACTATAAGAGAAACACCGCAGTATCTTTAAAACTAAAGATGAGCATTCATGTGACCTAGTTCTACTCATGGTACTTCTGCTGGTGTGCACAAGATACGAACAATGGAAATGCCCGTCTACAGGGAAGAGAGTACATTCAGTAGGCATACAGCACATGAAAGTCATGAGCTGGACTGAAATGTACCGATACAGCAAACTCTGGGCAGCTGGACCTAAATGTATGACATGTTTTACCTCTAGAGAGGTTACCTCTCACACTGGGGCCTCAGGTCTTTTGTATTAAAGATGTGCAACATCTGTAATGGCTTAACTGTATATGACAATAATAAGCTCAAACTGCGCATCTAATGGTTCTTAACAGAATGGTGAACACAGGGTATACAACTCTAGTTTCATTTCTACCAGCATCACCACCTGGAACAATTCATTTAATCCTCTGTTTTCTTATCACTGATACAGCACAACAGGTTCCTGGAAAAAATGGGGCTGCCAATCCAGCCTGATGAGGAAGTCTACCCTTCTAAGTGTGCATGCATGTGTGTGTAAGAAAGAGAATGTGTGCCGTATTTTTTCCAGACTTATCAAGAGTACTCTTACTGGCAAAGTTCCACTTCACTGCCAAAAATAATTACCTAATATGAAATTCATTTTGAAAATTTTTGGACTGCACTTTAAGCCATATAGTTACAAGCCATATTCTGGAAGTTCAATTTAGCTGTTTGGGACGGTTAAAAAAAAAATTTTTTTTTTCAGATCCTTTCACCACCGTACTTGTCCAGGAGCCTGTAGTTAGGATCCTCATATTCTTTTTCTTATTATGCCCCCCACCTCATTCCCAACATTGTGTCTTCTGTAGCCATCCCCAGTCTATTGTTGAACCTCTAATTTCATCTGGAATATCAAGCTGAGCATCTGATAAGCCAGTTTGTGAGATTTCACATTCATGAACAAATGTCACCTTTATGCTAGCCTCTACCTCTCTCCCTCTGGCCAGCATTTCATTCATTTCAAGAAGAGATGTCAATGCAGTCTACTTAGCTTCTATGCAAATATATGACATTAATTTCCTTCTAGAAATTCAGTCCCTTAGAAAATCTGAAACCAAAAAAAAAAAAAAAAAAAAAAGAAAGAAAATCTGAAACCGCAGGTTTTTTTTTTTTTCTCCTCTCCAAGGTATGGAGCAGTTTCAGCAGGAATGTTGTGTGCCCTTACCACCCTGTCCCAGCAACTGGAGAATGAAAATGCTGTGGATGTTTTCCAGGTTGCAAAAATGATTAATCTTATGAGGCCTGGAGTATTCACAGACATTGTAAGTACTTTGTTTCTTTGTGAAACCTGTTCTATCAGTTGAAACTCAGGCCCACACTTGAACTAGAACACTGGCCGTCACCTGGGGATGGTTTTGCCCGCCAGGGGATGTTCGGCAATGTCTAGAGACTTTTTGATTGTCACAGCTGGGGATGGAGGAAAGTGCTCATTGGAACCTGCCCAGAGATGCTGCTAAACGTCTTGCAATGCATCAGACAGATCTCTACAACAGAGAATTATCTGCCTCAAAACGTCACTAATGCTGAGTTGGAGAAACTTGGTTTTCTAGAGTATAGTATTCTCCATTTACAACATAAGGATATTTTATGATCTTAATTCACTGTCAACAGAATTAGTTCCAAACTAACAACAGTCAAAAATGACATGCAGAATGCACAGGTCTGGGTTATAAAGGCTCCAAGCCATTTTTAAGTTTCTTAGCATAAAGGTACATTCTCATTTTTTATAATTACATATTTCATTGGTCTTACTACCTTAGATGAAATGACTCAGCTTTTCTTTGTCTCAAATGATCTTCCTCTTGTTTTTCAGGAACAATACCAGTTTGTCTATAAAGCAATGCTCAGCTTGGTCAGCACTAAAGAAAATGGAAATGGTCCCATGACAGTGGACAAAAATGGTGCTGTTCTCATTGCAGATGAATCAGACCCTGCCGAGAGCATGGAATCTCTAGTGTGATTGGAATCTCGAAAGGGCACCTAATTTGTAAAACTTATGAAGACTGAGAACTTTTTTGAGGCCTTTTTTGCCAGACTCTAGGTTATACAATAACCCAGTTACTTTTTTACACTGATAAAAGTTTTGATATTTATTTTTTGCCATTTTATGTCTTAATGGTATCCTACTGAGCATTTGCACCTCTGTTCATTTCACACAGTGAAACGCAGTTTTTCCCTAGTTTGCACTATATGATCAGTGTTACTGCCTATAATCCAATACTAAAGCAAGCCCTGATGTGACATTCCATGACAACATACATGCTACTTTTTAGTTCAGTACAGTGAAAGTCTTTGTTATGACAGTGGATCTTGGTTTATTATTATTATTGTTATTATTATTATTATTATTATTGCTAAAGCAGTTGCGTCCTCCTAGCAGGCAATGCTGAGCTTTTCCTTAGTCCTCTCCTATTTTTTTCAGGCACTGCTCCATACTATCTGCCTTCTGTATTTTAATGGAGAGAATGGGCATTGTTTTCTTTTAAAGAATAGCAGGTTCCTGGGAGCTACTCAGACAGTCTATCAACCTCATGGCCTTGAAACAGTTCCACTTATGATGGTGAAGGTATCCATTAAGAAATTAGAAGGCTTTAAGAGCTTTATGTGAACATCACTTATTAGTTAAAATTATAGTCATAGCCTAAAAAAATGCCCAACTGTGTCAAAATAAAGGATATCTCTGTATTACAATTTTCACAGTAGCTATGTGGATGGTGTGTGTTATTTCCACCTTGACCCTCTGAAATAGCTACACCCTACAATGAGGGCTATCTTTTACAATAGAGATATGGCAATATTTTACACATCTCACCTATCCCTTTAGTAACTCTCCATTCATGTTTCTTGGTCTCTAATATCACACCTCATAGCAGGTAATATAATGAAAATTTCTGCAGGTGTGTAATTTTGAAATCAGTCCTCTAAATTATCCCTATTATTCATATAGCTATCTAATAAAAAACTACCTATATAGTTAACATTCTTTTCTTTCCTTTTTTGCCAAATGTTTCCTGATAAAGCCCGTAATTACATACATTCTTCTACTTAGGATAAAAGTGAAAATACTGTATTAGCTAGCCTGGGATATGTTCCGAGGTCTTGTGTAGATTCCCACACATGGATAAGTCTGATTCAGAGAGAAGAAATCAGAATCTTAAACAGAAGGGGAAATCAACATTCTCAAAGAGATTTTAAAAGAAGGAGATGGCTTTGTGTGCTTTTGTGTTGTGGATCCTCAAGAACAGACACACTTCAAAGAGGCTAATAATCATTACACAGAACCCAAGGAAGTTATGTGATCTAGCCTCTGGAGCCATATTTACCCTTCAGGAACTACATAATTGGGAAATGAGGAGCATTAATAAGAAATTTCAGTTCAGTTAGAAAAATAAGCTACTACTGAGATCTGTTCTTCTATTTCACATTTACATTTGAGGAATAACTTCTGTTAGAAGTGAAATCATCACCAGAACTGGGCCTGTCATGAAGAAAAGAGTTTTGGTTAATTTTTACATCAATAAACTTTGACCAAAAAAAAAAAATCCATACTGGCTACTATCATACTATGTGGGGAGGCTCTGTAACATTAATGACACTCAGTGCTGAGGTTTCAGGTGCTGTGGAACCAAAGCGGCTAAGGAGAAGCTGCAGGCCCACATTTGGGAGTTCCAACACATAGGCCAGGCTGATGGAGTTGTCATGAACTATGTTCCTTGCCAGGGTTAATCTCGTGCTATCATCACAGAAAATCTACGACATGGAAAACAGCCCACTGTTTATGAACTGTGTAGGTGAGGCTTAAGAAAAGGTGTACAAGTGAACTGTTTGCTAAATGGTATGTGCTGGAGGGAAGCAACACCTCTGCAGCCCCTCTGCTCCCATCACGTAATACCAGGAAGCTCTACCGAATGCCTAACGAAGAAAGCTTGAATAGGAACGCCACCACTGCCAGAGGCTGAGAGGAATCAGGAAGGGCAAGGTTTCAGATCATGCCAAGAGCTAGATCATTTCAGTCAATTAAGCAGATTACACTTCATTTATATATTGATAAGAGTGAACTCTTTAGTAGTTGGCACATACTGGATTTTCAGAAGTGATGTTCAAAGTTGGGGCTCATGGTCCCTTGGTAATTTTTTCTTATACAAGGGAACATTGGTTAGAAAACAGGAAGGGTTTCCTTCTGTGCTATTTACAGCAGGCTCAAGTCATGGGAAGGCTTAAGTTCCAACATAATTCTGTGACCATTTCTTACACAGGTAGCATAGTCAAAAGAAAGATAGTTAGTAAATAGAAACATCTAAAAGGCTGGTTTGAAGCTCTCTGAGAAAGTATGTGTCCATAGTGAGCCTGAACCAGTCCACAAATCCTGACACACTGAAATTTGAGCTCTTTGCCCATCTTGCCAAAGTAGTCCAAACACACTTCAGCGAGGACAGTTCTATTCAGTTCCTCACTTTCCCCACAGAGTGTATCCTGAATATTATTCTTCATTTGTTATTGATGGTAATATTCTTGCATCTTTCCAGAGGCAGAGAGTTTCAAAGATGGTAATTTCTTTGAGACATAAACACACTGCTTAACTACACAACAAGATTATCATCACTTGCACTCGGGGAAACGAAATAGCTATCTTATAAAATAAGCTTATTGGGTATATGAATTTAGCTCCAGGTAAACAATGCACACATCATAAAATACTGAGTTGCACTCATCAGACCAAGTGGCCATGCTGGGCATCAGAGAAGACCCATATTGCCATCAGGAGAACTCTTGCACCCAAAAGCCACATCATCTTTCGTGTGTGTGTGTGTGTGTGTGTGTGTGTGTGTGTGTGTGTTTAAAAAGTTACTTCTTAAGTTCAAGAATAAGGTGAATTTGTTTTCCTAAATTTTTATGCCTTGGAGCTTTTAGAGTCTATTTCAAGTTGCTGAGGAGTACAGCATGGTCAGAGAAGGTTATGGTGTTCAAGGTCTGGCTGTTGGAAATTTTAGCCCAGAGTGACATACTGAAATCAACAAATAACCTTAATTATTTTATAATGACACAGCACAACTGCCTTGTTACGAATTTTTTCTTAAATGCATATATACTATATTTAAAAATTAAGATATAGGTACCGATTTACCAAAGATACATATTACTAATTCTAAGCAAAAAATAAACCCAAACTCATCACAATTTAAGAAATAATAATCAAAATGTAGTTTGTCTTAAGAATTTAGCAGTTATACTGGAAAATGCATTTCCAACTCCTCTGTTCTAAGGTTTATGTACAAATGGTGCCAGTGAATTTTTATATGAAGGGAAAATGCCTGCTTTTTTTTTTTTTTAAGAACTATAATTTCACTTACCCCTTTGCGCTTTCTCTTAGTTGTCATTAACATGCAATATTGGCTTTACTTATCTCTAGAAAGAAGGCATGCTACAAATAGGAAGAAATTGTAATAGTATTTGGCCTCTACTTTGTCTTAGCTGTTAAACTGTTTTTAGTATTTTTGTTAAATATTTGCAAAGGGAAGCATTTTCTACAGAGGATAATTAATTTCAAGAAAAATATCTTGAGTTTTAAGAAATAAACATCTCCAGAAAAGGAGACAGCCGATTTTATAAAATGTTGCAACTCTCCAACATTTGGGGTAGTGACTCCTTTTTTGTTAGGACATTTGAAACTAGCAAGCAGCCATTGTTTCTAAAAAAGAAAAAAGAAAAAAAAAAACCTCAGCCTTCATGTTAATTCATGTTTCTTTCACTTCATTTTGAAATAGCTAAAATCATTAAAACTGTAAATATTTTGTTGCTTGGATAAGCATCTTCTGGGAACTTTGTATCTATGGTATATAATCATAGAATTTTATATTTTCATATAAAGCTAATTTTTTTCTAGTTTCAACTCCGTCATAGTTTTTGTTTTGGTTTGGTTTGGTTTAGTTTGGCTTTTTTGTTGATGTTTTTCGGGGTTTTTTGTTTTTGTTTTTTTGTGGTGGATATGTGAATTAAACTTTGTGTATTAAAGTAGTAAGAACCATCTTTGCATTCCAAAAGATCCAACATGTGTTATTTCTTTGAGGCAGTGATTGTGAAAATTGGGTTTTCTTTCTTAATTCCATTGACCATTTGTGCAATAGGAATTTGACATAATTAAGTCACTGAATACATTCGTTGCATTGACCCATTTGGCAAACAAAAGTGGTTGGTTTTTGTTTTTCTTTTTTTAATTTGTTCAGGGGGGAAGGGGTTTTGTAACCTGAAATTTTTCCCTTTTTTCTTCTTCTGTTTAAAACTATATCAAATCATTCTATTATAGTGTTATTTAATATGTAAATTGTATTGCTATACATAAAATAAAGTATGGTTTTTGATGTACTCATTAGTGCTGAGCATTTCTGCAAAAAAAATCCAATAAAAATAAGTTACTAGTCTCCCTTAACCGATCACATTTATACCTGCCAACCCTTTGTCTTAGTTTTCATGGTAATAAAATAAATGTTAAGATTATCTTTATATAAGCAGCAAACCAGAAAGAAATGTCTTTTCTTTGAGTTTGAAAAAAAAATGAGTTTTTCCATCTTTAAAGAATTAAGAATGACAAAGTTTTACCTATACATGGAATCAAAACTTATTCACGTATGAACCTACTAAGTTATAAGCAGAATTACTTTTTTTCCAGTCTATCAACTAAATTTATAGCAACTTCTCCCTCATAATTATTTACTATGTTGGATGAAGGATGTATCCTGCCAAGACTATTGGAGAATCTATGAGATGTATATAGGATCACTAAAATTGCTTCTACTTGTAAGCAATTTTGACATTTTCAAACAGGGAGGGGTATACAGGTCTCAAACTTGGCACTTGGGCCCACTATTCTCTGTGAACTTTCAGTGGGCTCATTCAGGAGCTCAATTCTTACTACCAGGGTCCCAATTTTTCTTTCCTACTAGGATGAAGAGCTTACATTTCATTCTCCCTAAGTAACTGGGAATTTAAGAAACAATATTATTTTTTTCTATTGTACTGCTATCTATTAGACCAATTCCAGCAAAAAAAAAAATTTAATCTCTCTGATGATAAGCCCTAGTCTTCCCCAATTACACCCACAGAGAATCAGTACTCTATCAAAGCAAGAACTGATGGCCCATAGATATTATTCACCCACACATACATATTACTTGGCCATAATTTTAACTATTTTTAAATTTTTAAAGTGGACTCTACACCCAGTGTGGGACTTAAACTCCTGACCCTGGGATCAAGAGTCAGATGCTCTCCCAAGTGAGCCAGCCGGGTGCCCCATAGCCCATAATCTTAAAAAGTCACATTAGCTACCTACTAGCATCTTAAGAAATGGAAACTTTCACATTAAGATTCAGATTTCAAACATGTGGGAAGTGTTAATACAGCAGGCTCACATTCTCACATGGAACTAATAAGGTGGAGAGGGAGTCACTGTTGCCCCTTTTGATGCTTCTACTATTGAGTTCGAGTCTCCCCCCATCTCTCCTGTCACCATGTATCTGCCCCCATCAGCCATTTAAATAAATAGCCTGAGTTCTGTGAGCAGTTGCATAAGAATTTTGAGATCATCTTCCATCATTAAAATCCTAAGAAGCCAGCACAGGCAAAAGGAGTGTCCACATTCTTAATTACTTCTAAGTCCACCCAAGATGACTGCAGAAGCAGCTATAACTGTTCAAAATAATTAACCAAAATAATTCCCTACCAACTGGTTTTTACTGTCCAGAATAGAACTGTAGGCAAGGAAGCCTCATTTCTACTACCAAGAATGGGGCAAAGAAACGAGAGTGCAAAAACCTACTGCAAAAACCCGTTTTCTAACAGCTAAAATTCAGATTGTTATGAACTATAAGATTTAGCAACAAGTTTCTAATAACTATGCCAAGATTCAGAGACAGGATTAAGGACCCTGGCTTTATATTTATGACTATGTTGGTAAGAGAGCATAAAGGCATTAGCAAATAAGAACTAGAAGTTGAGAACTGGCAAGGTAAAATTGGCTTTTGTGATCATGAAGTTTGGCAAGAAAAATAATCAGAAAAGAAAGATAATTAGACCAGCAGTTTATATAAACCTAACAATGACATTATGTTGCTCACAAATTGAAAAATGGGAAATTAACTTTATCTGATTTATGGTAATTTGAAAAGCATTCGACTTGAATAGTACTAGCCTATAAACTAATTATCTTCCATCCCTTCCCCACATTCTGCTTCTGCAGGGCATAAAGTCAGGCTTTGTGGCAAGAGCCAGTGGGCCTTGCAATGCTTAGGGGAACATTCTAAATCATAGATAAATTTAGCATCCTGTTAGAATTCATCCTAAAAGCATTTGCTCAATGTCTGTTACAGGGCACATGTTAGTTATACCCTGTACAGAATGTAAAGTCGTTGGCAGAGGCATTTCAAGTCAGATGAGGCAAAAGTTACAACTTAATCCTAAAAACTCGTTCTTCAGTTCACTCAAAGCTACTTCTTTGGCTCTATCATAGAGATGTAGTACAAAAGACAATTGTGCAGCAGTGTTAGCAAAGAAGTGAAATCTGTAACCATGGACTCCCTAGCTTCAACACTGCTCACACAACTCTATTTTATATTAAACTTGCCTCTGGAACACAGGGGAAAAAAAAATGTTAAAGTATAAGGACTACTACAGAGGTGCCTGGGTGGCTCAGGTGGTTAAGCGTCTTTCTTCGGCTCAGGTCATGATCCCAGCATCCTAGGATCAGAATTCAGTCCCTGCATCAGGCTCCTTCCTCAGCAGGGCGTCTGCTTCTCCTTTTCCCTCTGCCTGCTGCTCTCCCTGCTTGTGCTCTCTGTCAAATGAATAAATTTTTTAAAAATCCAAAATAAATAAATAAGGATTACAATCCAAACAGCCAAAGGGTCCAGTCAAGTATGCCACTCACTGACAGTGATTTGGGACAAGTAGCTTGACTTCTCTAAATGCCATTTCCTCACTTGTAAAGCAGAGAAATCAATGTTTACCTCCCAGGGCCTGCTGTGAGGAGTGAATGAGATGCTTGCAAAGCTGGGACAGTAAATTAATATTAACCATTATAATGATCCTATCATATAGTTTTATTTTTCTTAATTGCTTAGCAGTCCTTTTGTCAATCATGAAACAAAAAGTCAGCCTGAGCTTACCCAATTAAATAATACTGAAAATTGTCCTTCACTGATGAGGAAGCTCACCTTATCAAAGTAGATCCAAGGGAGGTAGATGGAGATGATGGTGAATAATGAAAGTAGCCCATGTATCCTACAACTCAAAAGCAAGAGTGCCAGAAGCAGGGAATGAATACATATGCACGGTGTCCTATATGTTGACTATTTCTCTACTAATGGTTTAAATCTCAAGGTGCATTCTAAGAACTTTTTGTAGAAAAATCTCCATAGTTTGAGAAAAGTCAAACATATTTGGTAATGTCAAATCCCAAGTGCAGAATACTGCATAGCACTGTGATAAATTATGAACATTTCTATACTAGCTACAATGACCTATCTCAACTCCCAAACCCTATAAACTAATATGAACAGTGATAATTCCTTTTTCCTCAACCAATTTTCATCCTCGATTGCTCTCACTACTTTCAATATATCAGTCTCATTATCAACCATCATCCTCCCTCACGCTATACCAAAGCTGGCCTCTTTAGCCACTCGCTACTCTACTGTGAAGAAATGGCCATAAATTAGAGATATTTCCTGCTTTTGTAACAGATTCTTAAAGTTTACCAAATATTATTTCAGAGTATCACCCTATATAAATAAGATCATTTGTTTCTTCTGCCAAAACTTTGTCGATTACTGAGAGAAGAAACAATCAGAATGAACTGCATTTAATAATACAACTTTTGGTGCTTTAACAATACATTAAAATATATATTCTGATAGGTACACATGAGTGGTGCAATAGGTTAAGCAACCAACTCTTGATTTCCACTGGGGTCATGATCTTAGAGTCATGAGATCAAGCCTCCCATTGGGTATGAAACATTTTTCATGGAAAGCTACATATTGATTATGTGAACTTAAGCTCAACTTATTGATATTCACTATTTATTAAGACACCTCTTGTTGGGAGTAAATTCTCCACTGCTTAACGGTATTCAAACTGGGGGCACCTGGGTAGCTTAGTTGGTAGAGAATGTAACTCTTGATCTCATGGTTGTAAGTTCAAACCCCACATTGGATGTAGAGATAAATATCTTTTAAAAAGATAAATATCTTTAAAAAGAGAGAGAGAGAAAGGTGCCTGAGTAGTTCAGTTGGGTGAGCCTCTAACTCTTGGCTTCAGCTCAGATTGTGATCTCAGGGTCGTGAGACTGAGCACTATGCAGGGCTCTAGGCTGAGTGTGGAGCTTGCTTAGCAATCTCTCCCTCTCTCTCTGTCCTCCCTGCTCCTCACTCATGCTTTCTAAAATAAAATTGTAAAAAGAATGTTTGAACTGGATTCTGTGTCAGAACATCGCAACAGGTTGTCCAGCATTATTTATTTTTAAGCTTTCACCATACCAATACTCAAATATTCTCTACTAGAAAGAAATTCCCAATTTGCCTCCTTGCCTTTATTTTTTAAATGTCTCATGCAGGTGTATGCATATGAGGATCCAAGCCATATAGTTCCAAAATCATCCCTTGAGTTTTAAGAATTATCTCACAGTTTTTAAAAATGATGGAGAATTTTGTTATTTTCAAAAATGATTTGTCTAATTATCCCCTAATATTCTAAGTAGTACTAAGGAAAACATAAAATGCTGAAGCACTTACCCCACCACCATCTCCCTCAAGAGCTCCCCTTTTGATTGATGTAAAATTTTCTGAGTTAGATTCATAGGCAACCCATATCTCTAAAGAAGGATGTACACCAGAGCAAGTGAATTATGGCTGCTCAGCTGGCTGTAGCTATAATCTATTTTTCCTATCCCTATCATATTTTTTATTTATAAAAGATAAACACTAGAAAGCATGGTTTTCTTTACTGCAAGGAAAACCCAAATAAAAATACAGTCTCTAGAGCCTTATGGTATACACCTTCACTGACAAGTGTGTTTACAGTTAAAAAAACAAAAAACAAAAAAACCCAAAACTTTAAAGGACTTAGAGCTGGCTGCCTTATCCCAATAATTCAGGCAAAAGTAAACTAAAATCTTATCAACTACCTTAAGTCTGTAACTCATGATCTTTACTTTTACTTCCCTCCTGTTACAGCAGAAAAGGTGTCCTTGCTCCTATTTAAGACAGCCCTTCCATCTTCCGTGACTTGTAAATGGGCCATCCCTGTCCTCTCAAGGACTTCATTTTTTTTAAAGATTTTATTTATTTATTTGACAGAGAGATCGCAAGTAGGCAGACCTGCAGGCAGAGAGAGAGAGAGAAGAGGAAGCAGGCTCCCCACTGAGCAGGGAGCCCGATGCAGGCCTCAGTCTCAGGACCCTGAGATCATGACCTGAGCTGAAAGCAGAGGCTTAACCCAGTGAGCCACCCAGGTGACCAAGGACTTCATATCTGCATTAGTTTTCGTATCAACTTGAGTCAGATGATAATACCTTGCTTTCTCTACTGAATCATTCATTTTGGCATACAAATACACTTTCTTATCACCACCTTAGAAAATCCTTTTCTTGATGCCAAGAATCCTTTGACTAGCATCTCATTTGGTGTTTCCCTCTGATTATAAAACTCCTTGAGAGTTGTCTGTAGTGACAAGATTCATTCTCTTCTTCCATTCCCTCAACCTGTGTAAACTGGGATTCCAGCAGCAGCATCACACAACACTAAGTTCTCCAAATACCTTGTTCTTTCCCCTCAACGCCACTAATTTGTTAGCAATCAACCACACCTCTTTCTTCTTTCAGCACTCAACAAATATTTACATAGCACTCAGTATGCATCAGGAGAGTAAGAATTACAGCAGACTTCTCATCAACCACCACTGAAGCCATAAAACAATGGAGTGGCATATTTAAAGTCACAAAAGAAAAAGAATCTGTCAACCCCAAATTCTATATCTAGCAAAGTTATTCTTTAACAATTATTTATAAAAATGGATAAAACTTATTTTCTATTCAGAACTATACTCTTTTTCAAATTTGGATTTATTTGAGAGAGAGAGAGAGAGAGAGAGAAAGAGAGAGAGAGAGAGAGAGAGAGAGAGAGAGAAAGCACAAACCCAGTGGGGAGAAGCAAAGGGAGCAGGAGAAGCAGATTCCCCACTGAGCAGGGAATCTGATGCAAGGCTTAATACCAGGACCCTGGGATCATGACCTGAGCCAAAAGCAGACGCTTACCTGACTGAGTCACCTATGTGCCCCAGAGCTACACTCTTACAGGCTATTTTTATTTTCCAAAGTTAACACTTGCTAAAGATATATTTTCCTGATGATGTTCACCAAATCTCATTAAATGATAATCGAATTAGGAGTTGTCAAAGTATTTTGTTTAAGGAAGAATTTAATGCAATCCCTATGTAAAACTACCAACTAAAAATGGAGCTAAAATTAGTAGACAGAATAATAGTATATTAGCACACTTATCTTTTGCCATTAAAATAAGATTAAGATTATGTTGCTTTGTTAAAGAATCCAAAGAAGCAGAAAACTACACACAGATTCACATCCATATTATGCAAAAAGAGAATAAGAAATAAAAAACATAACATTAAAGCCATTATTGGGAAATAACCAGTGTGTCTTCAAAAAACACTTTGGGGGCACCTGGGTGGCTCAGTGGGTTAAAGCCTCTGCCTTCACCTCAGGTCATGATCTCAGGGTCCTGGGACTGAGGCCTGCATTGGGCTCTCTGCTTCGCAGGGAACCTGCTTCCTCCTCTCTCTCTCTGCCTGCCTCTCTGCCTACTTGTGATCTCTCTCTCTGTCAAGTAAATAAATAAAATCTTAAAAAAAAAAAAACACTTTGGCAGAGATCTGAAGAAATCAAATAACACTGTTGAGTTTGCATGAGACAGGCTACATTCAACCACATGAGATATGGTGCAAAAGAGATAAAAGAAAGTATGTTTAACAAATGTATTCAAAAGCATTTTCAGAGAATGCAAAAACAAAAGTCTGTTAATTAATCTCCTTTAAAAGCCAACCAATTTAATCTTGTCAATCTTCCTTGGAACATTCAATTCTTTGCTTTCTGTATCATGTCATATGTTAACTCCTGGCTTTAATGTCATCATTCCTCCCTTTATTACTACCATTTACCCAAACTTATATTTCTTTTCCTGTTAAACGCACACCTCTATTCTAGAAAAGTCCATTCGATTCACTCACTGATGCCAAGACTCACTGTTTCATTCCTATACTTGGACATTTGCTAGTTACTCCTCTCACTTGGAATGCCCTTCCCTTCACTCCTCTCCAATGCTCGGTTTTCTTCTGGATACTACTTCTGATTAGTTAACCTTGAAGTTTAAATAGTAAGATGAACCACTTGGTTCTTATATTTTTGCTTTGACAATCTGTCCTAAATCTGTTCTTTATCTTGTTACACAAGACTTGTTCCTGAGAAGTTAAAGGTGGTGGATGAAGAATGAGGACATGAGATAGGTCTTACCCTTTAAGGAGAAAAATATCACAAAACATGGCCAACATCCCCAAAAAGCATTGGATAGTCATGTCCATTTAACATTATAAGCTGTTGAGTAGATACCCTCTCAATTATGACTATATGACCTGAGGGTGGTCAGAACTGAGAGGTGTATAAAGAGAATATATGATAACTAAACATTAATTATGTTCCTAAGTTACCTTTCATATTTTTATCCGAGTTTTTCTAAATGAAAGTAATGTTGCACATAAAGAACACTTGTGCTCCAAATGTATGCTATAGTGGAGGACCAAAGGTCAGTCCATCTGTTATTTTTAATTTTTATTTCTTAAAGATTTATTGTTTATTTGAGAGAGAGAGAGTGTGTGAGAGAAGGTATGGAGGGTAGGGGTGGGAGCAGCAAAAGAGGGGGAAAGAGAATCTGCAGCCAACTCCCTGCTGAGCAAGGGCTCGCTCCCACCACCTTGAGATCATGATCTGAGCCAAAACCAAGAGTCAGACACTTAACCAATTGAGCCACTCAGGTATCCCCAGTCAGTCCATCTTTTACATGTTAAGTCAGACTTCAACCAAGAACTTCAAAACTAGGGAAAGTAACTATCATAACAGTATTAACATTTATTGAATATGTTTTGTATACTTCTCTTTGCATACTCCAAACCTGGCAGAACACAGAAACAATGTAAAATATTACGTGGTCTCTCTTATACACACATACACACCAAAAATAGAGTTAAATAAATGAACATTAAATAACAACACATGATAGCTTATCATTAGGTCCCAAACAGACTAGGATTATTAATATAAACAAGTGCCATGGCAGTTCAGAAGAAAAGTTTAAGAAGGAGATGACACTAAAGGGAACCTGAGAAGATAGCTAGATAGCCGGTGACAAAATATGTAATGAAGGACCTTCAGTTTATGTGAATGTTGGGCAAAGTCTTGAATAAACAAAATTTTCATCTAAAAAAAATGAGATGAACTTGGAAAAGGAGACTGAGGTCTATGCTATGGAATACCTTAAATACCAGGCTAAAGAGTTTGGACTTGACCTACCTAAAGGTGAGGGCTATTGACGATGTAGATACATCAATAACATCATTGCCAAACAAAGGCTACACGACCAACCATTTCTTGGTTAGTCCCATTAACTCTAATAATTCTCCTGAAAACAGAGCTCTTCTCAAAGATAGATCTGAATTTTCTCTTACAGCTTTATTAAATAAGGCTCACTCTACTAAAAGTGCCCCTGGGAGGGAATGCATATTTTAAATACAAACAGTTTGGCTCTCTTTTAAACAGTAAATCAGAAATCACTGAGTCTTTTTCATACATCTGGGGATTAAACAGCATTATAATTTTGTGCTTTCAAGAAATACTTCAAAGTCCAATAGATTTGTCAATTCTACTCTCCTGAGAAACTTTCCTCTGTACAATAAACATATTCTAAAATTAGGTTTAGATTATTTGTCTGTGACTTTTGAGAATTAACTTTTATAAGTTCCAGAATGAAAAATGAATACACAGTAATTCTGAGTCTAAAAAGAATGGGAAATTAGTTCACAAAGCCTAATAAAAAAGGTTAATGACATAAGGACACTATTATAAGATGTACTCTAAGAAAATTTACTTTTGTGTATTAATGTATAAATAGTTATTCACCTGCAAATAAGCTTAGAATTCCTCAGTCTTTACAGCTCATGTTATCTCAGAGATGAGAGAAAATACTGTCTTTGAAGAGATATTAACTGGATATTCATAGACTGAAATCAGAACAAAAATACACCAGCACCTTGCTATCATGAGTCCATGAAATAGAACCACATTCCAAGTTAAGCAATGTCTGATAAGATTTTTACCACGCATAACAAGACTATGTAGGATACTAAAGAATAATAGTCTAACAAAATAATTTACTTTATGATTAATGCCCCTCCCAAAGTAAAAACTTTACAGTTCACAGTACCTTTCATTTCTGAAATCACTTTCAAATGCATTATTTCATTTGGTCCTCACGAGTATCCTGTGAAATAGAGAAAGAAAGTTAATATTTTCCCTTTCTTGCCAATGATGAAACAGTTCTTAAGCAGCAAATCTGGAGCTAGAATCCATGCGTTCTAATTCAACAATATCACCATTTCACCACCCTGCCTCTCAAGCATGTATCAGGACAAATATCCAGCACATATCAGTCAAGAAGGTCAAACCTTTTAGGCTTATTCATAGCATCAACAGGTTTAAAATTTCTATGATGTCCAGGACAAGATGAGTTGACTACTTTCATATTCCTTTTACCTGCATATTTTGCTTAAAGGTAGGGTCTACTTTTAATGAAGATGGAAATTCTATATGTACATATTTATGTATAGCAAATTGCGTAGAGATATTTTTATAAAATAAGAGGATTTTTCCCCGACAGAACTGTCCATAAAGTCACATTAGTGCTTTCAACAGACTATATTTAAATGATCAATGAAAATAAAAATGGTGGTCTTAAAAGGAATTTGAGAGCATTCACAGCTGTCAGAAATTCATTTGAACCATAAAATTATTATAGCTTTGGGAAATAAATAAAACCGGACACAAGACATAAGTGAATGTTCCACTACTAATCTCCCAAATCATCTTTTTTAGGAAACTTGTCTCATACAAATAGATAAAAAGTTCATGTGCAAAACAAAATTATAATAAAAACTACTCAAGAAAATCTTGATTTTTAACAGTGCCAAAATACTTCCAAATTTAATAAATTCTCTATTGTGTCTATGGTGAATTACCAAGAACTTCCACAAACTTAGTACATACAATGCAAAGAAAAATACCATATAAATAATTACTTAATCTTATTTCTCTGAATCCTAAGTTCTCTGATAGCAATTTGAAATATCATGAAACACATCCCCAGGATTTTATTGTGACCCTCAAATGTAAACATTACAGCGTAGATTCAGAAAGGATAACTTTCAAGTAGATTTTGTACTCATACAGTAATCCACATGCAAAAATCATGCCATGATTTAGTAAGTCATTTATATGAATGTAATTCTACAAAGTATGTTTAACATACCATTTTTTAAATTCTATCACACAATATAGAAAGTCAAATTTCTAAAATTGACAAAAGCTACTGAGGCTTTACGGGTTATAATGATGGGCACATATGTTAAAAGTATAGCATGTGGGGTTCCTGAGTCATAACTTGCAGTGTCTTGCTAGCTTTGCCTCTGTACCCCTTTCCAAACTTGAAATTTCTCTTTTACTACTCAGTACTACCAGAGCTGCCTAGATCTTATTTTTTTACAGTTCTATTAAACAGAATAGGAGGGGATGCTCTTCTAGGTACTGAAGGTACAGCAGTCAGCAAGATGAACTGGGTTTTTGCCCTCATGAAATTTATATTCTAGTAGGAGGGGAAGACAACAAACGTGTAAGCAAATTTACCACACACACACACACACACACACACACACACACACATTTGTATCAGGTAGTGGTGAGAACTATTAGAGAGAGAGAGAGAGAGAGAGAGAGAGAGGATACAGAATAATGGGAAAAGGGATTATTTTTGACAAGGTAGGCAAAAAAGGACTCTCTCAGGGAGTGACATTTACAGAGCATATAAAGCTCTCTGTAAGATGTTCCAGGTAGAATGAACAAATCTTGATAGGGGGCTGAGCTTGGTGTGCAACAGGAAGATTAGAGCAAATTAGGGGGAACCTGCTACAAGTCAGAGAGGTAAGCAGTGCCTTTTCAAGCAGAAACTTGCAGTGTGTGCAAAAGAGTGTGGATTTTACTCTAAGGGCAATGGAAAGGCTCAACAGAGTTTGAGGAAGGGAGTTACGAGTTCTGATCAATGTTCTGAAAAAAAATTAGACTGTAGAGAAGACTGTAGAAAGGGAAAATGTAGAAAAGGTAAAACTAATGAAGAAGCACTCATACATTTGTTCAGTACTTGCAGCACGTGGTAACTATAGCAAAAAACTCCCAAAACTTAAGGTTACTCTTTGAGAATGAAATTAAAAAGGATCAAAATGCAAAGAATGGGAACAGATATCCACAGATAATATTCAAGAGTCTGATGGCAGACGTGAAATTGAAGATTTCCAGAAAGACCCCCAAATCTATTTAAGATAAGTGTAACCTCAAACAAGTATGACTGGACTGTACCATAATTAAAATATTTAAGCCAATCAATCTTATATACTATGAAAAAACCAAAATAAAACAAATGAGGGGCACCTGAGTGGCTCAGTCAATTAAACATCTGCCTTTGGCTCAGGTCATGATCTCAGGGTCCTGAGATGAGCCCCGCATCAGGCTCCCTGCTCAGCAGAGAGTCTATTTCTCCCTCTCCTCTGCCTTTCCCCCTGATTGTGCTCTCTTTCTCCCTCTCCCCCTTCTCAAAAAAATAAAATCTTCCTAAAAATGAGCTAAAAAATCAGAGTTGTATACATTGAAGGCTGTAAACCATCAATTTGCTGCTGTATTTTGGATTGCTTTTTATTTGAAATAGTTGCCAACACTGAAAAATCAGAATATTTCACATGAAAATCCAAATTTCTATCTTCCTTTGAAAAATCAGCTCTGGCAACTCCATATCCATGCAAGGCAATAATCTGCTAGAGACAGGCAGGAACTGTATTAATCACTATAAAATTTTAGTAGAAACTTCCCTAAAATAAATGGATAAATTCTTTTCCATCTGTTTTCAAGTAACATGGGACTTTTTAATGTTGCTTTTAAAAAAAAAAATTATCCTGGGGCCCCTGGTGGCTCAGTCAGTTAGGCAGCTGCCTTTGGCTCAGGTCATGATTCCAGGGTCCTGAAATCGAGCCCTGCTCAGTGCAGAGTCTGCTTCTCTCTCTGCCTCTGCTGCTCCCCCTGCCTGTGCTCTCTCGCTTGTGTGCGCTTTCTCTCTCTCTCTCAAATAAATAAATATTTTTAAAAAATAAAACAAAAATAATTTTAAAAAATTATCCTTGTCAACTTAAATATATTTGACAAGCATTTATCAAGGCCCTACTATGAACCAACACCTGCTATTAGGAGTTTAGAATCTAGGAAAATGACTCCAAGGGCATAAGCACTCTGTACAATGTGATCATCTCTCTGCAAGAGCCTATTGAACATTAATTCTACTAACTCAAAAGGCAAATGCTAATTCCAAGATCGAGGTTTTCAAAGTCCAGCCTCCTTCCAATAGGCTGTCCTGAACCTCCCCACCTTTGTGGCTGAGACACACTTCACCCCTGCCTCCCTCAGTGCCAGGCTGCCAAGGTTTTGGAACTATATCAGCTCCCATCTATGACATAATCCACTATTTGAAAATATACTCAGGTCATATGCTGAATACAAGAAACAAAAGTCGATCAAATAAGTCCTCTCAAAAGAATTGTTACTTCATATAAACCTGCAATATAACATTTAAAAAAAAAAAAAGAAATCACATCTTTTCCTTTTCTAAGCAACCTGACAAGACAGATGAGACTAATCAGGTCTACTTTAAGTCTTTTTTATTCTTTTCACCAGTCACTGTATCAACAGAATCACATACCAGAGATAGTTGTGCTCCACAAATTTATAGAACACACCACCTAGTCAAAGAGCTGAGACCACAAGAAGAGAACAAAGTATGACCTGCCAAGCCTTTGCTTTCTCTTATAAATACTATAAGCAACAATTTAGTACCCCCCAAAGCAACAAGCTAATGGGAATTAAATACTTACATGTAAAAATAGGTACAGTAAAATAAAATGCAATCTCAAATGCACATGCAGTAATATCCATGCCAGCTTTGGAAATGGACTAATACAGAACACATTTCCTCATGAAAATAGGCTTTACTTATATTTTAACATTTCAAGACATTAAATATGTAATAGTTTTCCCAATGGCATATGGTTTGAATTGATATTGGTAAATAATTGTACATAAAATAAAACTACACTGAACTAAATGTTAGTAAAAATGACAAAATAAAGGCAAGCTAAGCCATTGCACAGGTGTATACCATACTACCAGTTGAAAAAAAAACTTGCAATTATAGGCCTACACTATTTATTTCACTTATGTGTAATTACATCTTATACATGTTTGTTTAGTAATATCAATCCAAGACATCATTTTGAGAATATAATTAACTGGATGGTAGAACAGAATGTGCGTGTGTTTTACTATTTTTGTGTTTCTGTATCTCAAACAAGTTGGTCTTTGTTAGTTGTGTTTAACTGCCATCTAGAGTTAAAATGAATCCATTTCTTTTCCTTTCTACTAGTTTTCTTCAAAACTTTAGGCATGTAAGCCAACACATTTAATCTATGTCATATCAAAAAAGTACTCTTCAGACAACAAAATTATAAAGGACAACTTTATCCAATTTTTCAAAGTACTGTTAATATTTCCACCAGCTGCAAATACTTCAGGTTGACTAAAACCTGAAGCTCACATTTAATCTAATTAAAACATTTTTTGGATGTATAACCTAGGAATTAACCTAATACATATTTGGATTTGGGGAAATACTCTAAAAACTTGAGGAAAATTAATTTGCTATTTTTTTCTCTGTGGCTTCCTACTTGTATTTTTTTCAGAGCCCAAGGAAAGCACACCCCATATATATATATATATTCCTGAATATGCATATATATACACATATATATATGTTGTTAACCTCTGAATACGATTATAAAAATCAGCCAAATCCCAAGTGTATATTTAACTGAAGTTTTCAATATTCTCAAGTTAAAAGTAACATTCATATTTAAATTTGAGGTTTGTAAGAACAATCCATCAATACAATCAACTCAGCTTTCAATTTAATAAAGTCTGAAAAGTCATACCAAAGGGATACTTCAGAGAAAAAAAATCAGGTTTGAAAGTAAGATCTGATGCTCTAGCAAAAGAAGCAATGTATTCACATGAAATGGTCAAAAAAAAAAACAGATAAAACATTATCTCATGTTGTTTTCATATAAATGAAGAACATGGGCGATTTTTTAAAAATTACCTGTCCCAATGCATTAATCCACAACAGACTTTTTTGACAATATTTTTACATATCATTAGATACTGAAGCAAAGAAGTTGCAATGTGGTAAAACTGCAACCCTTGTTCTTTCAAAAGAAATTAGTTTTCAAGTGGATGCATACAGCAAACAATAATGCTGAAAAAAAACAGGCTGGCACAAAGAACCTCCAATTTTTTTAGTAAAGGCATTTGCAGAGTATTACAAAAAGATGGGAATTGCAGAATGCGATGCTCCAAGTAGTCAATTATTGCATTAAGAAAATGCTTAATGCTTACTCAATAGTCGACTGATAAAGTTGTTATAGGATCCTAAGAGCAAAAAGGCGTGATAACATGGAGAAAATAAACAGGCAGGAGGGGCTATGAAAGAGAAAATTCTTACTTTAAGAAAAACCTGAGCTGAAGAGTTAGAGAGAGACTAGTGTGTAAATTGAAAGCTGGTGGGAAATTCAGGAACCAGGATTTGAAAGAAAAAAAAAAAGCCTTTTAAATTATACACAGCTAAAAGGGTGTCAGTTTAAGACAAAAGGATTGTGCAAGCTTTAAATTACTGAAATTTATGGAGGAGGAAATATACATATTTACTATGTATACAACATTCAAATGATTTGCTAAGAATTATCATTTATGCTTTTAATTTTTAAAATTCTAATGTGTTCTGAAGTGAATTTTAAAATTAAGAAGGCTTTTAATTTGCTCTCTCAAGAAGGAAAAAGCTTAGGCAAATTCTCACTGGAAATCTCTAGGAATAAGCATAGTTTTATCAGCACAGTCTTGTTCTCTCAGCTAAGACTGTCTATAATGCAGGCACCAGCTGTGATAATGACTTCTCTATTGTTGAGTTTTATCTGACTGGACCTAGATTGATAGCTGATTCATTGACAAAAGATCTTAAAGAAGTATTTGGTTGTAAATTCTCTTTGGTCAAAACCCATCCAGGGCCAATTTAAAGCATTTTACAGCTATGATAGAGTAGAGAATATTTTTCCATAGTGATATGGACAATCTATAACTATGGAAAAAGGTAAAAGTCTAAAGACTGTATTTCAAAGTGAAGAAAAGCAGAAATACAGCAATTTTACCCACTTTGCCAAATTTCATCTGGGATTTCCTGAAAAGGGGAGGAGAAAAAGGCTAACTCCATTGAAAGCATGAGTTCTTCATTTTCTTATTATTTGTCTACCCAGGGTATACCCAAAGGAAGTCCAAAAAGAAGGCCTCTGTATAAAACATAATAGAATTTACTGTTAGTGGTTTGAAGTCTCTGATAGTCTCAAGGATCCTGGGATTATTTTGTTCCTTTTTTTAAAAAATTATTTTATTTTTTCAGTGTTCCAAGATTCATTGTTTATATCCCACACCCAGTGCTCCATGCAATACGTGCCCTCAAGTACCCACCACCAGGGTCTCCCATCCCTGTACCCCCTTCCCTCCAAGACCCTCAGTTTTTTTTCTGAGTCCAAAGTCTCTCGTGTTTCGTTTCTCTCCCCGAATTACCCTACTTCCCATTTCCTTTCCTTCTCCTACTGTCCTCTATATTACCCCTTATGCACTGCAAATAAGTGAAACCATGTGATACATGACTTTCTCTACTTGGCTTATTTCACTCAGCATGATCTCTTCCAATCCAGTCCATGTTGCTACGAAAGTTGGATACTCAAAAGCTTGTCCTTCCGTTTTCATCCTCAAGCCTTTCTGTTCTTACCAGTCTCACCTTCTCCAATACCTCCTTCTCTTTACTACTGCCAAACTTTTGTTTTCCAGCTCTGACACCAGAAATGAAATCTTCAAAACTGGGGGAAATGAGGAGAAAGCATTCTTCTCAATACTTCCTTTCCATTGGCCCTTCATGCACACATATCTGTACATACACATACTTCCTTCACTTAGAAAACTTCACAGCCTGTCTTACCACCTGATACATCTAATTAGAAAAGCTGACCTCCAAATTCCACCAGTTTTCAAAATTCACCTCAGCTTTCCAAAATGTCATCTAGAATATTCTAGTTCTTGATGCTCTCTTCTTTTTTCTCTAACTCCCTCCTCATAATCCACAGGTCACTTTTTGCTACAAGTTCTCAATATACTCTATATAATTACATAAAATATTAACATCAAACAAGCCAAGGCTCATTTACTACAGTGTGATCATAAGTCATGTCTCCAAGCCTCAGTTTTCTCATCTATAAAAATGGGGATAGTACATAAACTAGTAAACAACAATAAGCAACACTGTCTTACTCACAAGGTTGTTAGGATTAGATAGAGTAGATCACGCAAGTGCCTAGCACAGAATGAACCTCGATGAAGATTAGCCATTTTTACCTTGTCAGCCAAAATCCTCTAACTTCCTGTGTATACCTTAAGAGCCTTCTAGGCTCCTGAAGGTGGAGACTACATCTTAAAATTATTTAATAAATACATCTTTAAAGAATTTATAACTAAAGAGCACAAGGCTTTCTAAATGAGGCTAAGGGAACAATTTTTGCCTGCTGGTGGGCAGAACTATACCAGGGTTAGGAAATATTAACTTCACATTTATAGAATGCCCCATTATGAGCCAGGCATTACTTAGGATGTTTTAATAGCCATCGTGGTAGACCACGAATATCTCACTCCAGGAAGTACCCAAACTTACCTAATAGAGAAACTGTATATTGAAAGACTGTGAAATTGCCAGAGACACTTCTTCTCCAGTCAAGTGTCTCAGGGATTAAACGGGTGTTGTCATGAAGACAGGAGCTACAACAGCAGATCTTTAAGTAGAAAGTACGTTTGGGGATGCTATAAGATGTTTTATCATAGTCTATCTAAACAACCTCTAAGTGTCTGAGGTATTCCTGATTACTGTTCTTCTAAAAATTGCAAGAAAATTCCAAGGTATTCTTTCATTCACTCCTAAGGCAGACAATGACCTAAAGAAGTTACATTCAAAGTTAAAAGGGCTGGGTTTATCCCAACTGTGTCACTATGCAAACTTACATAAAGGGGTAAGGGGAACAAAGTTTGTTTTAAACAACACACACGCGCGCTTTAATATGCTGCTTCTTTGTTCTCTATTTCATGCAACCCATCACAAATTTAACAAAAATCCTTCATTGTAAATTTACATAAAAGGTAAGAATGCCCTGTAACCATGCAAAAGTTCCATTTCATCCTTAGAACACAAGGCCATTCAAAGGTCTGTTTTTCATCTTTACTAAGTAAGGCTGTGCAACAGCTAAATCAAATGTCCCATCAGCTGAAGACAGACCTCTCATTTTATGATGGAGTTTCCATCTGGGATTATTTCAAGGCCATTTTAGTTGCTGAGGATACAGTAGCAAATAACCAAAAATATTCTTAAGATGTTCAAATTTTAGTAGGAGTGCACTGATAAACACATGAACAAGTGGTTGTAAAATGTGTGGAAGGAACACTGTGTTCTGGAGAAAAGCCAAGGCTCTGCTGACTTCAAGCTCCAACCTAAATCAACGGCCAAGTTAGTTCCTGTCGAATGAGGATGATGGTACCTACATCACTAGGCGCTGTAGCGGAAGAACTAAGATAATTCACCTAAACACGCTGACCCACACGCAAACCTCTCAAAACGTCCGAGATCAGTATCCCTGTCCCTATGGGAGTGCGGGCAAGGGCTCTGCTCTTCTGCTTTGCACCTCACGAGCAGGGTGAAGCTCTCTGAAACAAAGAGCTGAATCTGCAGGCCATTCAAACTTACTCTGGAGTACTTTGAAGGATTTCTCTCCATTTCCATACTCTGACATTCTAGGTCTCATCGTACTGGCAATTGAGCTACCATCAACTGTTTTCGAAAGACTCCTAAGGACCGCTTCAGGAATCTCTCGCCTGAGCGCAGCACCAGCACCTTTCTCGCCAGAGGCCCGCCTTTTATAGCGACGTGATTACGACGCCTCGCCACGCATGCGCAAATATGGTGGCCTGACCACGCCCAGGCCTGTGCTGGGACCCAGCGTCCGCGCAGTAGCCGGCGCTTTTACGGAAAAGGTCAGAGTGGGACTGGGTGAGTGAAGTCCCACCGCATTACGGGCGGCCAGTGGGTGCCCTGACTGTCTGAGAACAGCGCAGGTCCTCGCAGGCGGGTGGGGAGGATGTTGTTAAAAGGGGGGAGAGCTGGGATGAGAAGGAAAGGTCGTGAGTCCTCTGGGTTTAAGCAGGAAGTTGGAGTGTTTGCGGGGTTGAGGACTCTCAGACCCTGCAGATCTTCGGTTCAAAAGGCAGAATTTATCTTGAGGTTTGTCTGGAGTGTTGATGGCGGGCCTTACGGAAAAGAAGTTACCGTGGACTAACTTTCCGGTATTTCCTTGACGCTGCATTCCTAAGGGGGAGGGAGGCGGCGACGATTGGTCCATAGTGATCTCGGAGGATAAGCATCTGTAACTAGATCCCTGTGGCAAGCTGCCGGGCGATTGCTGTCCGCGGTGCTGAACGCAAGACCCTGCTTCCTTCCGAAGGAAACCTGTTGAGGGCAGGGCGGTGTTTCTTTGCCCTTGTCTGGGCTCATGCCGTACACCTCCATGTATGTGCACTGAAGGAACAGCTCAGTCTATCAACGTTAGACATTCAGAGATTAGCGGCAGTGTTTAAATCATAAAATTTAGTCAAGCCAGTGCTTCGCTCCAGGAAAAGAATTTCATTCCTGTTTTTTTCTCCCTTAGGATAGTCACCTTCAGCTGTTGCACAGAACCAGATGATTTGCCTTCAGGCTCTGAGCCCTCAAAGCACTTCATTTGATCTTTATCTGTATTGGGCCAGGCTCTTCAGTCAAGGTGAGCTTGCTCATGTGCCTTTAAAATGGGCTTTCCTAAACTCCACAAATGGGAGTCCTGAGCACCCAGGATGAGGTGAAGAGACCAGTTGGGCTTTCCCCCGCAGTTATACATGAAAAATACTTCCTTATTTGGAAAAGGGTTGGTAGAACTGGGCAGTCTTCCAATAAAGGAAAGACCATGAGTTTCCAGTTGGTTCTTTTAACTTGTTTGCCTTTCTATGTGTGTGCACATGCATAAGGGATGGTATTCCTGTGTTGAATTTTACAGAGTGGATTTTTTTCTTTCTGTTGATTCAATAAAATGTTTACTAGTCTTAGTACCAGCTGCTTGTTTGTTTTCAATTCAGATTAAGGTTAAAGTGTGAGGAAGTAAGAGAAGGAAATGTGAAATATGTTGAGTTTACCTGATTTGTGGTGTTTTAGATGTGTCTGGCATATGAAAAACTGTGCATCGTAAATAAAAGTGGTTTTAAATGCATTCCTTCATTTTGTACATCATTTCAGTTCTATTTTTATTTTTCTCTTCTGAGAGAACCAATGGGTTGAGGTAATGAAACAATCAACTGCTGTAAAGCTAAGGACATTAAAGTAACTTTAAATTTCTTTTTTTTAGCAGAAAGCTTATAAGGCAGCTTTGACTAAAGATGACTTCCTTGTTTGCTCAAGAAGTTCGCCTTTCTAAAAGACATGAAGAAATGTAAGTCTTTTTAAAGGCTTATCTAAATAAATTATACTGCCTTAGTTAGTGAAATATTGTGTGCACAGAAGACTTAAGAAGTCTGAAAGTGTGTCATTTAAATTTTCTGACACTTGAGAGATTTTGGTGTTAGAGAATGTCTTGTCTCTTAAGAATAACAAAGATTACAAGATATAGTCATGTTCTCTTCTTACAATTCTTACTATTATCTAGATGAATTCACACTTCTCACCTTTCTAGGTTCCTCATGATATATAATGGACTTCTATACACCTCTACCCAGAGCAGACTTCATGAGTATGTGACCTGTGTACTCACAGTCCCTGCACTTGGTTTAATGCTCTAATGTTGCTGTCTTGAAATTCCTAAGAGTTGGTTTTGGTTTTTTTTTTTTTTGGAGCCCCACATTTTCACTTTGCAGTAGACTTTGCAAATGACATAACCAGTCCTGCACTTACACTTGATAATAACCTTCTCTACCTTCTACTGTGGGCTCTCATGTTTTCCTATAATTAAGTACGAGGCCCTCTTCCTTGGCTTTCTAACATCTTTCCCTTATAAAAATGTTGAAATTACTCAATTTTAATGCTACTCTCAAGATTAGCCCTCTGAAACATAGAATTTCTTAATAACCTCCACACTACCTGGAAAGTGGTTAAACTGTTATATATGCCACATGTATTTTTTTATCATCTGACATTTTTTTAATCATTTGAGGACCAAAAAACTTATAAAATGAGCATTTGACCAATGAGGAATGTTCAAAATATATAAACAAAGTAGTTTGATAATTTACTTACAACTTTTTACATCTTTCTTCAATTACTGTTTCACCTTGTTGTAAGTATGCATATATACACACAGCCTCTCATTCATATATGGAACCATCATCTTTCTCTTGGAAAAAGAGGAAAAAAATATTTTTATTGCTTCTTCAAACATATGGAAGTTTAGCGCAATTCTAAATGTGTAACATGAGATTCAGGGGTATTGAAGTGTTAAGCAGAAGGTTTCGTATAGCAAGTTATATCAATGTATGTGTGTGGGGAGGTATATATAAGTATGTGTACAAAGGGAAATGTATTACAGTTTGCATTTTCACCAAAAATTAAAACATGTTTTTAACACTCTAAAATAATTGCAAAGACCATAGAGGCTAAAAAAACAGAAGCATGTACTTACGATAGATATGTTAATGGAAATAAGAATAATTTTACCCAGATTTAAGATTTACTGGACTAAGTTTTCCACTGCCTTATTAATTGACATAGTAATTGGTTTTCAAAATAGGTTGGACTTGAAGTGAGGTACAATTAAATAAATTGTTTATGTTAGGCAAAAAAATGTAACCTTTAAAAAAAAACTATATAATCTTTATTTTTTTCTAGAGTATCACAAAGATTAATGTTACTTCAACAAATGGAGAATAAATTTATAGATGAAAACAAGGAAAAGGCATCTCAGATGCAAGCAGCAAAGACTGCTTTTAAAAGGAACCTTAATCTTTTAATGGTAAGTTTCTATGACTTCTATATAGAGATTTTTTTCCCCCACCTTTGCGAAAAAAGGTTTTAAGTGAATTTCATAATTTTGATGTATATGCTTTGTTTTGAGTAATAAATACAATTAATAAACCATCATCTTGTTTTTAAACCCATGTTAGTTGGGTATGTTGCATATGTTGCATATGGATTCTTTTTTAAATGAAAAAAAAAAAAAAAAGGAAGTTTGTTTAACCTAAGTGTTTTTAATCAACCAGAAGAACCAATGACCATAGAAGAAATTTAAAGGTCACCTTTTTGCAAGAAGTAATAAGTACAAGATGTAGCTTTCCATCTTCCATCTTATTTATAGGGAGATCCTAAAACCCCATCAAATACCTATAATGTTTTTAAGTCCAACTCAAAACTATTTAACATCATAAAAATAAGAAAAATTTGATTTTGCCCTACTGGGGCCACAGTCAGCACGTAGAATTCATATCTAAATAACAGATTTCCCAGATCTCTCTTGATAGTGATGGAGGAGGTGGTCAAAGTATGTGATTGCGCAGGGCCCCACCATTTGGCCAATGTGCCCATTTGGAGTAAAATCATATGTGTAACATTTTTGGCTGCTTGCTATACTTTGCTTCCAGAATTGTATGGCTTCATCCATAATTAAAACCCTAAAGTTTGCTTCCATTCAAGCTTCCAAGAGATCCTATGACTAAAACATTTGGGAGTAAGGCTATATTATTTAAGTTATAAAGCAGTGTTTTCAGTTTTTTATTGTTAAATATTTTCATCGATAGGCATGATATAGTTATCTTATGTAGTCACTAGAGGATAAAGGAAGAGGAAAATTCAGTTATCTTCTCAGCTTCTGGCAGTTTGATCCACAGTAATTTAAGTCACAGCCATAGTGCTACCAAAGCATTCTATGTTGCCATATGTCTTACTTGCCCAATGGTGTTTGCAATATTTATTTTTAAATGGAAATATATAGGATAATCTGGAATTTGCTGTGAAAAGTCAGAAAAACTAAATTAGAAAGCTTGATGGCTTGATTACTATTTACCTACAACAAGTACAGGTACTATTTGGATTTTTTCAAGAATCTTCCTTTTAGTGGGCAAGTATTTGGTGAATGCCCAGAAGGGCCTTTCTACTGAACTACTTCTCAGCAGAAAGTGCAGTTAACAAAATAATTCCGAATTCTTTACATCAAATAGCTAACAGCCTTAATTGATGACATAAGGTTGCCACACACAACTTTAGAGACCTTAGTTGACTGAACATTAAGTTATAGGGAATCCTTAGCACTTTAGGAGGACATATAAAAAAATCAGCAAAAGCTAGAATATTCTAAGAAGTCTGAGGGGGAAATTAAGCTGGAGCTGTGTTTGAATAGGCAGAATGCGAGATAGTCCATTGCATTCTTACAGAAGAACTAAGACCAGAAGAATGAGCAGCCATGTTAGTATCCCCGGGACCCTGAGCTAACTAGCTTGTAAAGTCATGGAAAACAAGTTTGGATATGTTTTGTGAGACCAACTAAAGAAGCTGAACTTGATATGTAGGGATAATACAGTACTAAAAGTATTTGAACAAATGGAAGATAGAGACTTATATAAGGAGCATATGGGTATTTAAGAAAGATTCATTTCCTCTTTAGAGGCAATGTGATTTATGGAATGGAGAGATTAAAGGAGAATAGCTAAGAAATCATTGCCATATCTGGAAGGAAGATAATGAACCTAGTTTCATAGTCATTAGAAACAAGTTTGAATGGTGTTTTTCCCCCTAGTTATAAAAGTAATATATTCTTGCTGCAAAAAACTGGAAAGGCCAAGAAGATGAAATGGCATACTTTCCATATCATTCCACCCGCTTGAAATTAATGTTTTTATATATTTCCCTTTAGTCTTTTAATAAGCTTTTACTGAGCTCTAATATTCTAGATACAGTGCTTGCTGTTAGACATGCAGTCTCTTCCCTGACTTATTTTTTTTAAACACTTTGAATACTTGTATATGCAATTTTTTAATCCTGTTTCCCTCTTACTGTTTTAAACTTTGGAAATAATTTTAAGGGCTCTACCAAAGAGGTTATCATGAAAGTGACTTAAATAGGACTTGATCACAGACTTTTCAGGTGGGGAAACTTTAAAAACTACATAGGTTAGATTCTCACTTAAGGTTTTAATTTTTTCTAGCATAAAACCTTTTTTTCAAAGATTTAAAATAGGTAGAAGTGGACCTGCTTTGGCCAAAGGCCCATCCATTCAGCCCTTCCTTGTCTGCTCTACCATGGCTCTAAGGAATGGTGAAAAACACTGACCTGCGCTGATCTCCTAATTTAGAGATGAGGAAACCATAAAGTGACTACTCCTAATGCGCCCTCCCCGTCAAGAACAGATTCAAGAATGTTGCATCAATATACATACCACAGTACAGAATACACTTTGAAAATGGTTCCAATGAAACTTGGAAATATTCCTATAAAGCTACTCACAAAATAAGGATAAGCTCTATTACCATCCATTATTTGACCTTATTTAAATGCTCTGAGCAATACAAAAAAACACTAACATGGAGTGAACTTTAATTTTTGGAAAGTAAGATATAACCCTAGGATTTTTAATTGATAAAGCTATATACTTAGAAAAGCCAAAGTTGTTTAAAGCTAGCATATTATGAGTCGAGTAAAATTAATGGATAAAATGTAACCATTCAAAAATATGTAACAATCCCATATATACAAATGGAAAATATGAAATAACATTCACATTAGTAATGAAATTATAAAACACTTGGGAATGCTTTTAACAGGAGATATGCATGATTGATATAAAAATAATTCTTACACTTCTTTGGGAGACTGAAAATTTAAATGGAGACAGGCCTTAATTCTGATGAGGAAACAATTATTTTTTCTAAAATCAGTAGTCGCAGTATTATTTTTGGATTTAAAAATAACCCCACCAAAATCTGCATGAAACCCAACAAAATTTCTCTAAGTGTATCTGGAAAAATAAAAGAATGATTTAGGGGCGCCTGGGTGGCTCAGTTGGTTAAGCAACTGCCTTCGGCTCAGGGCATGATCCCAGAGACCTGGGATCGAGTCCCACATCGGGCTTCCTGCTCGGCGGGAAGCCTGCTTCTCCCTCTCTCACTCCCCTTGCTTGTGTTCCCTCTCTGGCTGTGTTTCTCTCTGTCAAATAAATAAAATCTTTAAAAAAAAAAAAAAAGAATGATTTAAAAATGGGAACAATAACAAAATGACAAATCCCAAAGGTCCAAGCACAATAGTTAAAGAATGGACATGAATTTAAGTAGTGAAGAAAGCACAAATTGAGAATTTACTCAGTAAATATCACAGACAATAATGGATTGTTAGTTTCTCCTAGTTTCCCTCTTATGAATAAAATAAGATGTGTCTGCCTTTTAAAAACAAACATGATTGGTACAGATTTATAAGACAAAGAGAATTTTGTTTCTATAAATACTTCCATGATGTACATTGTCATCTCTTCAACCTCCTTCCCCACCCCACCCCACTGCACCCCTCATCAACAAAATTTAGTTTAACCCAAAAGGGCAATTTTGTGGTAGCATCACCTCATGAGGAAGCTGGACAAACATTCCAGGGTGAGAAAGAATGGGAGTGTACAGATCAGACATACAGTGAGTGCTTCCCTTAAGGCACGTCCTGGTGGCCTTCTTGGGGCAGCTGGCAGTTACAGCCTTCAACAAATTGCACCCCCTACCCCTACCCCCGCCCCCACGGCCGGTGACTTACAGGATCAAGTCTCTCCTCTTTCCTCCTCACACTTGTCCCTTTCTCCAATTCAATGAAGAGCAAGTTTGACAATGCTTAAGGGTTCCTTTTACCAATGACCCTGTATCTCATGCTTTAGGAGCTTCTTTTTTCAATCCTAGAAATTGCCCCTTCAGCAATTAGAAGATTAAACCCAGTCCAGCTATGGCTGGCTTCACTGTGTATCTTTATAGGAAGATATACATTGCTGGGTTGGAAGGAAGGGACATGTCTAGAGAAGGGGAAAGAAAGAAATCTCAGTAAATGACTACTTCTGCTTATAGTTTACGTTTCCTAATCACAAGTCAGCTCCTTTAAAGAGGTTGCTGAATCCTGCCATAGAGTAATACTTACACTACCATCCATACTGGAAACTTGTTTTTTAATTGTTATGTAATATGTCAAAACTATGTAGAAGAGGGCATAGAAGAAGGTACTTCCATGTGCTTATTACCCAGATTCAATAATTTTCAAAACATAGCCAATCTTGTTTCATCTATACTTATCACCTTCACCTCCAGCCCCTCAAATTATTTTGAAGCTAATCTTCAGACATCACATTGTTTCATTTATATATAACATGTCCTTTTCATCAGGAATTATCACTCAAAGATAAGGGCTATTTTAAGTACAATCACAACACCATGATCCCGCTAAGAAATTAACAATAATTTCTCAAATATTCAGTCAAGATTCAGATCTCCCTGATTAAACTATTTTTACATTTGTTTGAATCTGGATCTAATAAATAAAGTCTGGTATATAACTGATGGATAGGTCTCTCAAATCTCTAAAAGTTCCCTCTGCCTTTTATTTTTTTAACCTTATATTTGTTGAAGGAACTGGCTCATTTCTCCTATAATTTCCCATACTCTGGTTATTGCTAATTACATTGCTGAGGTATCACTTAATATGTTCCTCTGTTCCCTGTAATTCTCATAAATTGATAGAAGTTATGTTATGCAACAGAAGTACAAATGCAAGTAATTTTAAATTTTCTAATAATGACTCTTCAAGTTTTTATCTGTTCAAGTAATCTCTATACCCAACATAGGGCTCAAACTCATGACCCCAAGATCAAGCATCCCACGTTCCTCCCAACTGAACCAGCCAGGCACCACTCAAGGAACCACTTTTAATAAAGTCAGGAGAAACAGAGTAAATGAAATGTATTAAAATTAATTTCATATTTCAAATGTAACTGCTGTTGGAAGTCAGTAAATATGTTTTTTTTTTTCCCCTCACCGAGCCTTCAAAATTTAGTGTATAGTTTACGTTTACATTGCTTCTCAACTGAACTTGTCACATTTCAAGTGCTCAGCAGCTGCGGAGCGTAACAGATACTGCTTTAACAGTGCAGACCTAGAGGCCTGAGGAGATTCAGATTCATTGTTTTAGGGAACAACACTTCATAATGCCTGGTTGTCTCTCCTTCTGGAATGTTAGCAGTCACTGATGATCATGGCCTAAGTATGTTCATTAAGGGTTGCAAAAAAAGTGATATGCAAATTCTTCTATTCCTTCTCATTCAATTGCTGATAATTTATATGATAAACATCCCCTCATCAATTATTTGGTTACACTGAAGTACACTTCATACAGGAAAAAGCTTCTGAGTGTTTCCTTCTTTCTCTGTACTTAGTTTCAAAAATAGGTTGGTTCCTTATTATCCTCCAAAAGTGAGCAATTAGATGTTGATGCTCTTAAATACATCCGTGCATTGATAGGTCCGGACCCATTTTAATTTGTATTCCCAGTGACGCTCAAATTATCCCATTTTTACTAAGTGGGAGCCTCCATGTTATCTCCTGAATGCCTCTGACATGATCTTAACTGCCTTTGATAGTTTTCTTTCTTTCCACTGTATCTCCCAGGCCATCATTTGCCACTTAAACCCAGAATTGGCCATTGCTCCAAGGAGCCCTGGATCCTTTTGATGGGAGTATGTTTAGAGCCCTTAATCTGGGCTCTAGGGATGTTTATTACAACTTTTTGTTTTAAATTAATTCATCAAGATCTCATATCAATAATTCCATTTTGATTACATGATTGTAAGACTTTTAACTTAAAATCCATCTTTTACCGCTAAACTTTTCCCCCTCCAACCGAAAACCTCAAATCCTAAATAATTTCCCAGAACCAACGTATCTACTCATTTACTTTATTCCATGATATAGATAGCACTGCCACCAATAATATAATTACTGATTTCAGTCAGATACTTTTTACTATCCTTTTTGTTCTTGGGGTATCTCTCACTACAGATGTTCAGTCAAAATACTGTGTTCTAAGACCACCTGATGTACTTTTTCTTGATGTGGTCATGCCACCACCTAGATGACAGATTCTTTGTTTCCTTTTGTTTTCAGTTTTTAGGGATTATTTTTTCATTTGTTCTATAGTGTAAGTTTTTAAATGGTCTAGTGACAGATCTGTAAGACAAGATAACAAGGTCTGGTCGGGTAAATCGAGCCTCTCTTTATCTACTTTTTTCCCTTTTCCCCTCCTACACCCTTGGGTACTTTTTTTTTTTTTTAAGTTTTTTATTATACTCAGGAAACTGTTGACACCTTAGTCATTTATTTATATAATATTTAAGTGCTTAGTACATACCCTGCACTTTGTTAGATTCTGAGATGCTAAAAGGTTGCATGAGGCATAGTCCGTACCTTCTGGCAGCGCATAGTCAAACAGAAGGCTCTTAATTGGTAGTAATGGGCTATAACTCGCTACAGAAGGCAGAGATTTTTCAGTCGGGCTAAGGAATTCATTCTTTATCTCTGTGTAGTGGGTCTCTATTTTTTTTTAATCTATGGAAAGACATATTTGAAGTAGTAATTTTAGCAAAACTAATCAATTCCATATGTGGTTAAAGTAAAATGAGATACAGTCCAAGTACATATTTGTTGGACAAGTAAGTGTGATAATAAGACCACAGCACTGAGAATATCATGGACAGGCTAGAGGAGACACCCTGCAGGGATCGTCTACGGACCTTTGAATTTTTAAGTCAGGGAATAAGAACAGTTGAAGGGAGAAGATACAGCACAGGTGTCAAGAGCAGTAGAACTCCCACTGTTGTACACTCAGTGCACTCAGTAGGAATAAGGGGAGTTGAGTTTCATTAGGTTGAGAAATAAGGACCGGGAAGAAAAGTTATCCATCCCCGTACATTAATAGTTGAAGCGAGATAAGAGACGATCTTAGAGAAAAAGTAAAAAGAGGAGCACAGATGTGAGAAATCTTAGAAAACCCACACTCAGGATTAAGAAGAGCAAAAGGCGCCAACTTAGGAGAAAGAGAAGTAGGAGTCGGAGAGGTAAACAAAACATCTAAGAAAGTAAAATCTCACTTATGAAAGCAGTTCTCTGTCTTGTCGTCAGGCTACACAGAGGACAGTCAAGTCACTAACCACAGGCCTGTTTCACCAGGCGACAGATCCCTGCTCCTATCTACCTTCCACTGCAAATCTGCTCTTCTAGGAGAGAGATCCAGGATCTCTATCTTCTGGTCTTTAAGAGAAGTGTTTATCATCTTGTCTACAGGTGCTAGTGGCACTGAGGTCTACCACCAACAATAAATTTGCAATGGTTCTTATAACGGGATCAGTGGAGTTGTGAGTCTATGGTTTATCTGATTTATGAAAGTAAAAAATAATTTTCTCAGACGTTGTAAAATCTCCGTGCAATCACACAAGAGTTAATCTTTGCTATCAGCTGTAACCTTGGCATCAAAGGCACTTACGCCTGCTTCTCGGCCATAAACTTCTGCTGGGGAATAGACGTTGCTAATAGATGGGCTTTTTATCCCTAAATTGATGGTTTTCCCCTTCAAATCACCTTCTTCAAGACAGCAGGTGCATTAATGGTTGTGCAACTTTGGGGAGTCCCTTTAGGGAATTTCCTGTTTTTCCCTTTTACATTTCACACCCATTCCTTGCTCCCGCCACTGCCATCTGCTCGCTCTTTTCTCCTGTTCAGCATTGGATTCTTCACACCCCACTCCCACGTCCTTTTCCATCTCTCTCCGTCTGTCCAACAGCCCTGTACTTAGATTGCTCCAATGCTTGTACATGGATCAGAGAACTTTCTCTTTTCGATCAACTCACTGAGCTCAAATGAGAAACAAAATTTACACGGCCTCCAGCCAAGGCCTCTGTGAACTTGACAAACATAAGCAAGCACAAGACAACACAGGTGCCAGTTTGGGGAGCATGAAACAGAGCTCAGTGTTTCAGTCACAACTTGGGAGAGTCCTACATTCCTGGGCCTATACTTGATCCACATATCAAGGTTACATCTTCACCCGGGTAGGCATTCAGTGTAATTACCCCTGCGTTTCTACAACTGTAAGAGAAAATGCACACACCCACATATCACACTACGGATTAAAGGACAAGGCTTAAATGTCATCAGCTGAATGATGTATGACCCAGCCATAAAGCCAGCCATCGAGAATGCCCCACAAATCTAGCCCTAAAAACCTCGAGTCTAGTGAAAAGGTTCTTGTCACAAAGTTCTGAGGTACCTCACTGACTTGCTTTTGAATATATGGAGGATTTGCCTAAGTATAAAATTAAAAAATAGAATAATGAACAGGTGAAAAGTGTAACATTAATACACCATTTGCATGATCTGGACTAGAACTCTTCACTTTTAAGATTATGTCAGTGTGGGGCTGACTGTCTAACTGTTTTTGGTATCTGAATATATGACCATTTTATCCATCTGGCTGTTTTAATGGTTTTAGAGCTAAGTTAGCGTCCTGAGCGGTTTTGAAAGAAAGTCCTTTTTGCCAGAATTATTGGCATTTAATATTTTAAATGAAAAGGAAGACCTTGAAAGTCCCACCCACCCCAATCTCACTTTTTATTTTAGAACAAGAAACACTGCTTTTTCTATTTGAAACTGGTTAAGCGATGATCAGTCCTCCTATTTCAATGCCCTTCCTTCAGTTCAGACTGTTTATCCAGAGAAGAGTTGAGATTTGGGACACGGACATTGCTATTGCAGGAGCCATTTGTGTGTGTTACGTAAATACATTTTGTTTCTAAAACACTGATACCTATTATAGGATATAGAAGCAGCAGAAAAGTCTCTACAGACCCGGATTCACCCAATTCCATCACCAGAGGTGGTTTCTCTCGAGGTGAGAATCTTAAAGAACAAATGTATAGAAAGAGACCCCGTTCTGTTAATAGTGCATTATATATTAACTGTGGTTACATGCCTGTATTTCCCAGATTTATTTATTCAGTAAAATAAGATGTGTCAGATTGCTCCTTACATGTCCACAGTGCTGTGCTTTGTAACACAGTACATAACTGAGAAGTATCTTGATTTTTAAAAATTTATCAAGTTACAATTTTATAAAGGTCCTGCATCTTTTCATCTAGAAACACCTACCCTGTTAAACCATGACAGACAGTAGACAGCATGCACTAAATCTTAAGACGACAGCATGCCTACCCAAAGTGCTTTTCCTGTTGGCTAATGTTAGCAGTTCAGTCCCTTCACCAAATTTCAACCAAAGCTATTTAAATGCATATTACCATGCAGTATAGTGCGGCTTTTGTCTGTTTTATTTTGCTCAGTTCAAGAACAGATTGGGAAGACTGTTGGCAAAAATAAACCCTATTTGGTATCTGAATATATCTGTGATGAAAGGAAATTTACTACATATAGAATAGTTTAATTTTACATTCTTAATGACCTTTTTCAAATACAGTTTTAGTTGCTGCCTAAGCAGGGATGTGAATAGACTCAAAATTAAAGGCTGAGAATTTGCCCTTCAATTTTCTGTGTCATCCCGAGTAATAAGAAAAGGCAGTGATCAAGGACAGAAAGAGCTGTTATACAAAGTTGTGCCTTGGGCATGTCCTTTTCTTTGTTGAATTCTCCAATACCTTACTGGTCTATATGGGGGCCCACACAATAGGGGTTAATCTAGCCGTGAATGGTGGATAAACTCCCAGCCACAGACCCTGGTTGGTATTTTCCTTAGTGAGGCTTGCACAGCAGGATGACCTCTATTTTAAGTATGTCTGGCTATTTCTCAGACCACATGTGCAGATGGGTAGATATGTAAAACCACTCACAATTTCAATTTTCAGAACTCCTGGACCTTGTTAATGTGCAGAGTGAATCATTATGGCCCTTAATGCTATATAATTCTTTGGCTGAATTCCCCAAAATGAGATTGATAGTGATGATCCGATCTCAAATGCCCTTCTACGATACAGAGCTTTTGCAAGTTAACTTTTCTTTGGCCTCCTTAGGGCAGTCACCCAAAAAAACGTCAAAGCTTGTAGATATTATATGATGATCTTGCCTGAGCTTTTTCTAGCTTACAGACTTGCTATAGTCAGGCCAAAAATTCCATGTCTCAACTTCCAAGTTATTGGAATTAAAAATGATTACATGATATTGGTATTATTTCCTCAGTATACAAACAACAAGTAGGAAGAAATTACAGTTTACCATATCAAGTGCTCTTCTGAAAGATACAGTGGATGAGTATTTTAAGTGTTTTTCCCCATACAATTAAGGAGTCAATTTACCTGAGTCCCGTACTATAACACATTAGTTGTTTCAGTTCCTGATCTAATCCCAGGTGAAATATTTTTATGTTAGTTATAAGGCAGTTTTTCGTGTCTAATCATTTCACTGTCATATTTCTAGTATGGATAATCATTTGGTATGGGGTTTGGAAGAGTAAACAGAAATTAGATAATGATAGTAGCCATAAATGATACCACTGGTAATAATCACACGGTTGGCCACAAGAGGGCGTGTAAAATCACAATAAAATCCCTAAACCTGTAATTCTGCCAGGCTCTGGTTTTACTGAGAAATTTGAAAATTAACACTAGTAAGTAGCCAGATTTCTTTCTAAAATTAACATAAAATATTCTGTAGAGGAAGTGCATTCTACGTATATGTGTGTATGTGTGTGTGTGTACACGCACACACACACTTCAGTGAATAAACATTTAGACTATTATGAAGAGCCAAGTTCAATTGCTTGATATGCTTTTTTACTTTTGGATGTTGTTTTTTTTCCAGACTCTTTACTGGGCATCAGTAGAAGAATATATTCCCAAATGGGAACAGTTTCTTTTAGGAAGAGCACCATATCCTATCGGTGTTGAAAATGAAAATCAAGCAGAAAATACCGCTCAGAATGAGGCTCAGTGATAACTTCTTCTCTTGCTCTTCTCAAAAAAAAAACCTGTTTAGTACAGCTAAATGTTAAAGAATATGCAGGTCATTTCGGGCACCTTAAGAATCAAATATATTCATACTGTCCCATTACCTCCTCGATGACATGAAGATAAAAGAATCGGCTGACAAGTCTCAGATTCTATCACTTTGTACACCTGCTATTACTTCAGGGTCATGAATTTGCTTTCTGCCAAACCCATAGAAGTATTAAGAGCTAATACTGAAAGGTGGGCTCTTGGTTAAGTAAGTCACTAAATGTTACATGTGTCCTTTTTTTTTTTTTTAATCATTTATAGTCATTTTCATCTAAACAGTGAATACTGGTTTGTTCTGATTTTACATTCCCTAGAATCATTTTGGTTATTTTATATGGGGATCGGGTTCAGCACAGGATCCAAGTGGCCATTGGCCATTATAGTTTTCTTTAACAAATGGAAAAAACAGAGGCACTTAACTGCTTCAGTATACAATTTATTAGACAATGGATTCATAGGATTTTTCCCTCATAGATAATCAAGCCTCTGGAGGTTCTGGAGGAAAGAACCAAACTACAAAGCATTTGAGAAGTAGCCAGTTTTCGTGGGGCTCAGATCTGGTTCTGAAAAAGGTTGCCTAGTAGAGCTGGGAATGTTTACTGGATTTTGACTTAGTTATTTAAGGACTACCAACCCTGTGCATGCAAGTCACTCCTCTCATCTTTTCATTTTTAAACTTGCCCTTCCCTCTCCTGTTTTCATTTTTTCTGAAACAACTGTCAGAAAGCTTTGCAGTTCCTCAGTCTTCCACTGCTGCAGCACTGAAAAAAATTTTTTTAATTTTTCTGACTGTAGAGGCAGCTCCTGCTAGTAAGGGGAGCCTTTGCTTATTACAACTCAAGAGTTTAAAAACTTCAAACTGGTGTGTGTTTTTACGTGAAGACAGTAGGACAAACTTAAAAACAAAAAACGACTATATCGAAATGTCCACTGTGCTGATCGGTTCCTTGAAACTACCATCTTGGAAATATCCTGTTGAGTGGGTGCTGGTGTGGGTAACAATAACGTTGTTTTCATAATACGCGCTGGCAGATTAGCACACTTCTCTACAGTGTTAACAGTTGTAATTAAGGAATAAACAGCACAGAGTGTCAGTCCGATGACAATTTCATCTATAGTGTCATAATACAAAATGTCGCAAAATATTAGAACTGTTATATAACTATAAAAAGTATCAGCTTAAAAGCTGGAAGCCTTTTTAAAAAAAGACAGAGAAAGGAAGAAAAAAGAAAACTGGCATAGAGACCAGAACAATTTATACCTCCTCAAGAATGTTCTGACATGAAAATAAATTGATAATTTTTTTTCCTGTTACATCACAGTTTGGTTTCTAGCCATCCAGTTGATTTAGCAGGAGAATACAGGGTTTTTTAGCAGCTTTGAATTGGTAAACAGATTTAGATGTAGTAGAAAGGAACATGAGGAAGTTTTTTTTTTTTTTTTTAACATCCAATCTTTCCCAGCATATGCACATAAGAAGGTGAATGAAGCGATGTGAAACTTATTTCTCTTTAGTCAAGTGAAAAAAAGGCTAAACATTTGTTGAGATGGTAAAATATTGTGTCAAGCAAGTAGGCACATTCCAAAATTAAACAGTGGTTGATACGTTAACATCCTCAATATCTGAGTGCACACTTCCTTTGAGTTCTGTAAATTAAATCACCAGTAGATTAGATTAAAATACAAAATGAATAGCACTTTAATCATCTCAGAAAAGGTTGTTTTTTCCCTCCCTTAAATTGACTAACTTGCTAAATAGTTTCTAAAAGAGCATACATTTAATATACCCGGGGTTACTACTTAGGGCAGAAGTGATGTTACTTCTAGGCTTTAGCTGTACTGTTTCCCCCATTACTAGTGAATACCTCAAAAACTCCCACAGATGACTTTATTCCTGGCCCCCACAGAGCTTCTCCCCCTTCCCTCCTTGTAGACTGTAACAGATTGCACCACATGGTGTATGTTTAAAAAAAAATTTCCATAGGGACCTAGATACCCCATTAAAGGGTTTTATATTCCTCATGGCAAATTAGCTTTACATAAGAATTTCCAACTATTGTTTTCTGTAAGGAGGCAAGAAATGCCATATCTAATGTATATTTTGCATTGCTGTTAGGAGGAATCAGACAAGGAAAAAGAAGGGTCATCTACTCATACTACCCTCCCACCCCGACCCCATCAAGTCAGTGCCTTTAACATGCACTACATTGTACCTCCTATTCATGAAAACTATGACTTTGGTTTTTATGGCTTTTTTTAAAAAATAATAACAAGATTTTCAAAATAAAGGTCGTTTCAAGATTTTCTTTGCACAGCCTTTCTTGGATTATTGCAAATGCATAAGGAGCTGTAGTGTTTCTTCAAACTTCAAAAAATAAATCTTACTAGGGCAAAGCCCAATACTCTAGAAACCAGACATTTGGGCTTTCCCGGGCGTTGGGAGCACTGTGAATGAAAATGTCCAAATCAAATGGACAGTTTTTCTTCTCCATTACATACAAGGTGTTTTTCACTTGTCAGCAGAAGACGTAGAGGGCTGTAATAATCTTTACCTTTCTTCACAATTTGGTCTTCTCTGCCTCATCCCTTTTTCCATCAAAAAAAAAAAAAAAAAAAGACGGATGTGTGGCTGTATGTTTGAATCAAAATTAAGCTTACTTACACATTATTTTGTCACTTCTAAGGTAACTGGAGACAAGCCTGGGGGTGGGGGCCGGGGGGCTGAAACACCAGGGTTTGCAATCACAAAAGTGAGGCCCCATCAAAGTCGGTTTTAGAGTATAAAGTTTAGTGCACAAGGCCATGAATCTGGCTTATCCACAAAACAGATTCTTTTCTTTTCCTTCCTTATTCTATTAGTGTTATTACTCTAAACCAATTCACATTTTAATTAAAAAAAAAAAAAACTTTAAAAAGTTTAAATCTTTCCGAAGAGTTTCTACCCTCCGTTTCAAGAACTGCCCAAACAGAATAGCTACAGGACTTAAAAACCTCTTCATTTCAACAGTCTGGTTGACCTCTTCCACGTTAATTAGGATTCTAAGACTTTTTTAAAGAGTTTCTACTAAAAACTAAACGTTTCTACTAAAATAAAAATTCAGAGAAGGTACTGACTATATAGGGAGTTCCAATATAAGAAAGCAAGCAAGCCAGCCAGCTGTGGAAAATACCGAGAAGGGAAAGAGAAATTACTTTGAGTTGAGGTAAGAAGTGCCCTCCCCACCTTCTCATGGTGTTTTTATTTGTTTCTCTTATAATTTAAGTTCATTTGTCTACATAGGAAATTTAATTCCCTACTGCTAATAAAAGAACGTTTTGAGTTTTCTGGAACAAACATAGAGACGTGTCAAACTTCAGCAATTAAGGAGAGGATTGATGTGTGGATTTGACACCTGGCATTGTGATCTCCTTTTCTAACTGGAACTGAGATTATATCCTTACCTAAATCCAAGACAAGGAAAATGACTCCAACAGAGACAAGAGGCTAAAAAATACTTCCGGACATCATCTTACCTCTCAGAGTCAAGTTTCCTTGCTTAACAAGAGTAAAAGGACCAGGCTCCCTACTTTACAGTAATGTTGCAAAGTGCCTGCTATTTTGTAAAACCTCTCATTTGTATCTCAAAGACAGAGCAGGAAACTGCTAAAGCAGTAGTATCTAGATTGACTAGTACAAATCAATAGTCTCATTGAACAGAAACAATGGGATGTTCTCATTTAAAAAAGGGATGATTTAGTTTGTTTCTGTGTTTTTGATGATAGTTGTATCATTTAACTTCCACTGCTAGGGTCAAATGATTTTTTATTATTCCTTCTTAAGTCTGGATTATCAATGCACAAGTGTCTCTGATGTTCTGCTTATTAACAGTTTGGGGACCCTACAATCAAATTAGAAGGGGACAAAATTCCACGTATATAATTTGTCTAATCCATCTCTATCTTGCCTTTCCCAATACACCATAATCCTTTTCCGTACCTTGTTTCCAACCATTTATAAGGTCTATAACAGACATTATGTACTAGAATGCTCTACACCACCAAAACCAACAACACTGAGATGTTCAAAAGAAGCTAAATATAGAACCTTTTAAAATGCTATCCAGGAAAACGTAAAGCTGGGTAACACTGAAGCACCATTCATTCATGCATTCAACAGATCTTACTGATTGCCCACAATGTAGCATGCACAGTTCTAACCATGACAGATCCAGCAGGACACAAAACCATCCCTCAAATCCATGTCTTTCTGGAATTTACATTCTGGAGAGGGTGGGGGTAGAGAGGGTTGAAGGTAGATTCAAACAAACAATAATATGTAATATATTAGATGACTTTTCCCCTCCCATTCAAAGATCTTGAGTTGGGCTTTTCCAATGAAGCAACTTTTTCACTGCTACTAATTTGGACATTGTCTAAGCTTAATGGATAGATTTGTAATAAAGAATGAAATCCTCACTACTGCTGCAGATACTTTGTTACATGAATGTTCATAGCAGCATTATTCACAATAGCCAAAAAAAAAAAAAAAAAGGGAAGAACCCAGTGCACACCACCGGTTTAATGAACAAACAAAACAGGGTATACAAAAGAACGTGGGGGTAGCTATACTTCCATCAGACAAAATAGATGACACCAAAAATAGTACCAAGAGACAAAAAGGTCATTATGTAATAAAGGGGTCAATTCATCAAGACAGTATGTCAAAAATACAACCAACATCAGAGCACTTGCATATATTAATAATAGCATGTAATAACCGATCTGAAGAGAGAAACAGACAACAATATAATAATAATAATAGAAACTTTAACACTCCACTTTCATTAATGGACAGATCATCCACGCAGAAAATTAGCATGGAAAACTTGGACTTTAACCATACATTAGACCAAACAGATCTAACAGACATTTACAGAACATTCGAGCCAACAGCAGCAGAATACACATTCTTCTCAAGTGCACACTGAACATTCTCCAGGATAGACCATAGGATAGGCCACAAAACAAGTTTTAACAAATTTAAGAAGACTGAAATCACATCAAGCATCTTTCCTGACCACAATGAGACAAAACTAGAAATCAATAAGAAAAAGCTAGCCAACTTACAATCACATGGAAACTAAACAACACACCCTAGGGCAGTCACTGTGCTAAAGAAGAAACGAAAGGGGAAATTAAAAAAAAAAAAAAAAAAAAAAAGTTGGGCGCCTGGGTGGCTCAGTGGGTTAAAGCTTCTGCCTTCCGCTTAGGTCCTGATCTCAGGGTCCTGGGATTGAGGCCCACATGGGGCTCTCTGCTCAGCAGGGAGCCTGCTTCCTCCTCTCTCTTTGCCTGCCTCTCTGCCTGCATGTGATCTCTCTCTCTCTGCCAAATAAATAAATAAAATCTTAAAAAAAAAAAGTCTCAAAACAATGAGAATAGAAATACAACACAGCCAAACTTACGGGATACTGTAATAGCCATTCTTAGGAGAATAGTTACAGTGATGAGTGCATTTATTAGTAGAAAGATCTCAAGTAAACAATCTAACCTCAAGAACTAGAAAGAAAACAAACTAAGCTCAAAGTTAGCAGAAAGAGGGAAATAACAAAGATCAGAGACCAGAAAAACAATAGAAAAGATCAATAAAAGTAAGTGCTTCTTTATCAACAGATAAATGAAATTGACAAAACTTTGGCTAGATGAACACAAAAGAAAGAAGACTCAAAATCACAAAGAGGAGACATTATAGCTGATAACTACAGAAATATATAGGGTAAGAGATTACTATGAACAATTACATTTCAATAAATTGGATAAACTAGAAATGAATAAATTCCTAGAAACACAACTTACCAAGAATGAATCACAAAGAAACAAAAAATCTTAATCAGTAATCACTAAGTAATTTAATTAAATCAGTATTCTAAAATCTCTTCACTGCTGAATTCTGCCACACATTACAAAATAATGAACATCAATTCTCCTCCAACTCCTCCCAAAAATCCAAGAGAAGGGGACTCTCCTAAATGTGTTTTATAAGGCTAGCATTACCCTGATATCAAAGTCAGATAAAGATATACAAGAAAACTACAGACCACTATCCTTGATGATAACAGATATAAAATTTTCAACAAAATATCAGAAAGACAAATGCAATAACACATTAAAGTGATCATATATCATGAAAGAAATGAAATTTATCCCTGGGCTGAAAGGATGGTTCAATACACATGCATCAATAAACGGGATACACCACAATAACAGAATGAAAGATAAACCATATTATCATCTCACTAAATGCAGAAGAGACCTTTTACAAAATAAAACTTATCTTTTCGTGATAAAAACGCTCAACTGGGTATAGAAGAATATGCCCAACATAATAAAGGCCATATACAACAAAGCCACAGCTAACATCATATTTGATGACAAAGGTTAAAAGCTTTTCCTCTAAGAACACAAACAAGACAAGGATGCCCACTCTCAGAAATCCTAGCTAGAGTCTGTAGGCAAGAGAAAGAAACAGAAGGTATCGAAATCGGAAAAGGCATTATTCATAGATGGTATGATCTTATGTACAGAAAATCCTGAGGACTCAACCAAAAAACTAATCAACAAACTCAGTGAACTTGCAGGATATCAAATCAAAATACAGAAATCAGTTGCATTTCTACACAGTAACAATGACATATCTAAAAAGAAATAAAGAAAATTATCCCGTTCACAATAGCATCAAAAATAATCAAACAGGGGCGCCTGGGTGGCTCAGACTTCAGTCCTCTCCCTTTGGCTCAGGTCATGATCCTGGGTTCCTGGGATCAAGCCCCACATAGGGCTCGCAGAGCCTGCTTCTCCGACTCTCACTCCCCCTGCTTGTGTTCCCTCTCACTGTCTCTATCAAATAAATAAAATAAATAAATAAAATCTTTAAAAAAATAATCAAACAGGAAGATATTCCATTTTCATGGTCTGGAAGAACGAATACTGTTAAAATGTCAAAATATTACAAGTCATCTACAGATGATGTCATCTACAGTCATCTACAGATTCAAAATAATCTCAAAATTCCAATGTCATTTTTCTGAGAACTAGAATAAACAATCCTAAAATTTGAATGGAACCAGAAAAGGCCAAGAATAGCTGAAGCAATCCTAAGAAAGAACAAAGCCAGACAGGTATCACACTTCCTGCTTTCAGACTATACTACAAACCTATAGTAATTAAAACAGTATGATATTGGCATAAAACAGACACACTGACCAACAGAACAGAATTGACAGCCAGCAATAAACCCCCAAATTTATGATCAACTAATATCTGACAATGGAGCCAAGAAAACTCAATAGGGAAAGGATAGTCTCTTCAACAAATGGTGCTGGGAAAACTGAATAATCATAAGCAGGGATTGCAGGGATACAAGGATAATCACACGCACCACTCAGAAAAATTTGCTCAAAATGGAGTAAACCTTTAAAGGGTTAAATTTAAGACTGGGCATGGTAAAACTAGGAAAAAAACACAGAGGAAAAACTCACATCTTGGCAACAATTTTTTTAGATAGGACACTAAAAACAAAACAAACAAAATCAACAAGCAGGAAACTAAAAACTTCTGTACAGCAAAAGAAATGATCAACAAAATGAAAAGGAAGCACACAGAATGGAAGAATATATTCGCAAACCATGTATTGGTTAAGTGATTAAACTCCAAAATATATAAAGCATTCATACAACTGAAGAACAACAGCAATAACAAAGAAACCTGACTTAACAATGGGCAGAGGAACTGAACAGACATTTTCCCAAAGAAGACATCCATATGGCCAACCGGTACATGAAAAAGTGCTTCACATCACTAATCAAAAGGAAAATGCAAATCTAACCTGCAGTGAGGTATGACCTCACACCTGTTAGGCTCTCATTAAGATAAGCAATAACAGGTGTTGAGGAAGGTATGGGGAAAAGGGATCCCTTGTGCATTGTTCATGGGAATGTAAGGTGGCTCAGCCACTATAAAAAACAGTAAGGAATTCCCATCCAGTCCTCTGAAAATAATTGAGAAAAGATTATCAAAATGATTTCTGCACTCCCGTGTTCATTACAGCTTTATTCACAACAACCAAGACATTCAAACAATCCAAGTGTCCATCAACAGATAAATAGATTGAGAAAATGTATATATGTACACACATACACGTGTATATATATGAATATATTCATACATACAATTAAATATTATTTGGCTCTAAGAAAGAAGGAAATCCTTTCATTTGTGACAACACAGATGAACTTTGAGGGTGTTACGCTTAGTAAGATAAGCCAAAGACAAATACTGTATGATACCGTGTGTAAAAAGCCATGCTCCTAAAAATAATACAAGAGTAGTTACCAGGGTCTGGGGTGCAGGAGGTGGAGAGTGGGAGAGATTGTTAAGACTCCAACAACTGAAAGATAAGTTCTGGGGATCTAATACACAGCCTAGTGATTATGGTCAACAACACTGTGTTACATGCTTCAAAACTGCTCAGAGGGGACTCAGTCAATTAAGTCTCTGCCTTCAGCTCAGGTCATGATCCCAGGTCCTGGGATCAAGTCCTGCATTGGGCTCCCTGCTCATTAGGGAGCCTGCTTCTCCCTCAGCCTGCTGCTCCCGCTTGTGCTCTCTCTCTGTCTCTCTCTGACAAATGAATAAATTTTAAGAATCTTAAAAAAAAAAAAAAAAAACTGCTAACAGACTGCATCTTAAATGTTCTCACAGAAAAAAATAAATAAGTATGTGATGTGAGAGAGGTATTAAAGCTACACTAATCATATTACACTATATAAATGTATCAGAGCAACAGATTATATGCATTAAATTTACACAAGATTATAGGTCAATTTTATCTCAATTAAAATGGGGTACATATACAAACAATGAAATCTTACCAGCCTTACAAAGGAAATTGACACGGGCTACAACATGGATGAACCTTGAAGACATTATGCTAACTGAATTAAGCCAGACAGAAAAGGACAAGTACTTATGATTCCACTTATAGGAGGCACCCGGAGTAATCAAATTCATAGAGATACACAGCAGAAAGGTGGCCACGAGCAGCTAGGGAGTTAAAAGTTTAATGAGCAGAGTCTTAATTTGGGAAGATGAGTAAGCTCCAAAGACAGAAGGTGATGATGGTTTTATAGCAATGTGGATGTGCTCGATGCCACCGAAATGTACACTTAACAAAGGTTAAAATAGTAATTTTGTTATATATATGTTGCCACAATTTACAAATTCCTCACTAAACATAACCTGAATAATTCCATAATGTAAGCTATTTGATTTCAATCTCATTATGTGTGACAACCAAGCATATGCAAGTGGGTTCATTCCTCCTGGAAAACTTCTCCATCAACAGTTAATGCATAATACCCCATGATTTCCAATTCATTTGACCGCCTGTCTTTGGAAAGGTTGGTATTCCAGATCATTTAACACCTATGAAATTCCTTAAAAACAAGGTTCTAGTCCCAGGTCTGCTACTAAATGCCACTCCATTTTCTCAGTGAGTTGAAGTAGATCTAGTTTTCTCTTGTGGTGGAAATGTTCTTTATTGGCACTGTCTAAATATGGCAGCTGTTAGCCTAAGTGGCTACAGAGCACTTAAAAAGGAGCTGGCTTAACTGAGAAACTTAATTTTTATCTAATTTCAATTGCCGGAAAAACTTTTAGGTTTAATGTTTGGAACAAGCTGGGTATGTGAATGTACTCTCTCAACTAAGTTTTATGAAATCTAAATAGAGATCAAGTATTTCCGTATCTTCCAAATGGAGATATGCTATAAGGGTAAAAGATACACTGGATTTTAAAGACAGTATGAACAAAAGAAGGTAGCTTCCTAATTTCTGTATTGGTCATATACTGAAATAGTATTTTCAGTGTACTGAATTAAATATATTATTTAAATTAATTTTACTTGTTTCTACTTTCTCTATAGTAGCTACCAGAAAATTCTAATTGCATATGAAACTTGCTCTGTTTTACTGAGCAGCTTGAAACTAGCCAAATTCCAAGAACACTAGAAACTCCTTGAATCAGAAACTTTATAAGAGTTTTTTTATATTATTTTAAAGTCTGCACGTATGAGGGGGGAGGGGCAGAGAGACAAGGAGACAAGCAGATTCCCCGCTGAGTAGGGAGCCTGAGACAGGACTGAATCGCAGGACCCTGAGATCTTGACCTGAGCCAAAGTTAGATCTTAACCAACTGAACCATCCAGGCACCCCTACAAGCATTTTTAAAAATCCATTCTCATAGGATATTTGCAAATTACACTACAGACAAAGGGCTGATATCCAAGATGTATAAAGAACTACTCAAACTCAACATCCAAAAAGAAGATAAACACATCAAAAAATGGGCAGGAGACAGGAAGAGGCTCTTCTCCATAGAAGATATACAAATGGCTAACAGACATATGAAAAAATGTTCATCATCACTAGCTATCAGGGAAATTCAAATCAAAACCACACTGAGATACCACCTTACACCAGTCAGAATGGCCAAAATCAACAAGACAGGAAACAACAAGTGTTGGAGAGGCTGTGGAGAGAGGGGAACCCTCTTACACACTGTTGGTGGGAATGTAAGTTGGTGCAGCTGCTTTGGAAAACAGTGTGGAGATTCCTTAAAAAATTAAAAATAGAGCTACCCTATGACCCTGCAATTGCACTACTGGGTGTTTACCCCAGTAGTGAAAAGAAGGGCCATATGTACCCCAATGTTCATTGCAGCAATGGCCACAATCGCCAAACTGTGGAAAGAGCCAAGGTGCCCTTCAACAGATGAATGGATAAAGAAGATGTGGTACATATATACAATGGAATACTATGCCTCCATCAGAAAGGATGAGTATCCAACTTTTGTAGCAACATGGATTGGATTGGAAGAGATTATGCTGAGTGAAATAAGCCAAGTAGAGAAAGTCAAGTATCACATGGTTTCACTTACATGTGGTGCATATAGAGGACAGTAGGAGAAGGAAAGGAAATGGGAAGTAGGGTAATTCAGGGAGAGAAACAAAACATGAGAGACTCCGGACTCAGAAACAAACTGAGGGTCTTGGAGGGAAGGGGGGAGATGGGAGAGCCTGGTGGTGGGTACTGAGGGCACGTATTACATGGAGCACTGGGTGTGGGGCATAAACAATAAATCTTGGAACACTGAAAAAATAAAATTAAATTAAAAAAATAAAATCTTTTAAAAAATCCATTCTCATATTTAATAACAAAGACTATAATACTGAATTTGGGGAAAAATTTTAAGGTTAAGTAGTTCATTGACATTTTTATACTTCCCTTCCAACAGAATACTTCTGAAGTTAAGTGAAAGTTTGCAAGAGCCAAGAAGAATATTCTTTCATCCTCAGAGCTGTATTAAGATGTGGGTTCAGCGGGCACCTGGGTGGCTCAATGGGTTGGGCCTCTGCCTTTGGCTCGGGTCACGATCTCAGGGTCCTAAGATCGAGCCCCACATCGGGCTCTCTGCTCAGCTGGAAGCCTGCTTCCTCCTCTCTCTCTCTCTCTCTCTCTCTCTCTCTCTCTCTCTCTCTGCCTACTTGTGATCTCTCTGTCAAATAAATAAATAAAATCTAAAAAAAAACCATGTATGTTCATTTAAAAATCCCAAGTCCAACAACAATGGCTAGGACGTACTAGATGCTCAATAAGTAGTTTTTGATGAATATTAAAACGAGGACTTGCATTTGGACCAGATTCTTAGTTAAAGCACATTTTATGAGAATGTTAATTAAAGATGAAACAGCATCAGGCCGCTAGCCAGATGAAATAATTTGGCATTGGTTTTCTTATAGTACAAGATAAAGAGAAATGGGATACTGAAATCAAAAGGTTTGTTTTTCCTCAGAGGACCCTGCTAATCACTGGAGGCCAAGTTACTACTTGGGAATAACAAAGCATGTTTTATGGGAAAAGGACATTACAGACAAATACTATTAATCATCAAATTATAGATGGCGAAATGAAAGCAGTGTGACATTAGTGATTGTCAAAGTCACATCAGGGGATCCACTCCTACACCTGGGCACTCAGCGTTCGCAGTTTCTGCTTCTCCCCTGCTCCTAGGGCCACACCAACACGTTCTCCAGAGGAACCAGAGAGAAGCAATTACCAGTTCAAATGAGGTTGAGAGGAAACACTGCTTTCACAAAGCATGTATTTTAACTTCATAAACTTAATAGCCTGGGTCCAAAATGGAATTAACATCATTGCCACTCATGGTAGAGGCTTTGAGCAGAC